>PVIY010006238.1:0-51202 GCA_004026745.1 Myrmecophaga tridactyla
GTGGAACCAGTCAGCCATTACAAGACAAGGCAGGATTTGAGATTCAATTATCCCGAAAGGATTTACAGAAGGTTCTATTGTTTGATGGCTTTGATCCCTGTATGCTACATGCCATGTCAACACATTTTTTTGTTGCCCTGTATAGATGGAACCACGGCCACTCTGGACTAAATGGTACAGAAAAGGGACAGATTGAAAGAACTACAGCCTCAGAGAAAGAACCATGGAAGCTAAAGTCTGAAGCCAAGAAACCTAGTGTCATGAAAGCAAACACACTTGTGTGTGTGGAGGGGATGAGTTTGCCTCAGAGGCTGAGGGTGGGCTTTCTGCTTCAAAGTTCAGGAAGAATTCTAGTGACCCAAGCCTCAGAGAGGGTGGGGCACATTCCCAGGGGATTGGGGGGAACCTGGCCACCACCCCATTTTTCTGAAGGGGCTGAGCATGTGCCACAGAAGTGGCAGGGGATCCAAATGCCACCCAGATGCTTGAAGAAGGAGGGGCCAAGAAAAAGATGGTCTCCCCAATGTTCCCCAATGTTTCAGCCCTCATACCTGTGTTTGGAGAGAAAAGGGCCACTGTGTAGGCCCTTGGAAAGGGTGGGAATGCCACTTTGTAAAGCCCAGAGGATGAATAACTCTCAGATTTTGAAATGCAATGGAGTTTGCCCTGCAGGTTGTTTGAATTGTTTAGGTCTGGTGACCCCTATTTTCCTTCCAATTTTTCCCCATCACAATAGAATCATTAATCCAATGACTGCTCCTTCTTTGTATATTGTAAGCAGAAAACTTTCTCTAAGATCACATGTCTACAGCCTGAGCAAAATTTTGCTTTAGGTCAAACCATGCCTGTAACTGACTTTGATCAAGTTTTGTGCAATTTTTGAGTTGGTATTGTATTTGTACTGTTAGTGAAATGATTTTGGTCTTTCATGATATTGTGATGGAATTAGTGTTTTTTGTATATGTAAAGAGTTAGTGCATTGTGCACAGCACAGATGAGCATTGTTAGATGAACAATATGTCATTTTTTTTTATTTAGAGATTAAGTATGGTTTAAGATGATGGATACAGTCGCCTAGTTGACAGTGGACCCTGTATTAATTAGACTCAGGTGGGAACTTGGACAGGTAATGGTTCCCAGTTGTCCACTTGCTGTGGACTTAGATCATCAGCATATGAATTTCATCTATGGCTGACTACATCTGTGGTCAGTTAAGGGCAATGCCTTCTGCAATGAGTGAGATTAAAAGAAGTCAGAAGAGAGAGAAAGAGTTCGACATACTTTCAAGCAGCTCACACAGACAGGTACACCTCAGCTCAGTGCTCAGAGCTGACACAGACCCTGATAATTAGAGATGCAGAAAGGTAATGCCCCCATGAAAGCCATTTGAACCCAAAAGCCAGGAGAGAAATTCTGCAGATGTCCCTGTGTGCCTTCCCAAATCAATTGATTTGTAACTAAACAAATCCCCTTTATAAAAACCAATTCAGGTTCCAGAAAGATGGCCAAATAGGGTAGATCGAGTTCAGCCCTGCTTCAAGGAAAAGTTAAAGAAGAGACAGGAGGGTGACTGCGATGATGATTAAAGAGTGCAGCTGAACTGGGAGAGCCTTGCACCACATAGAGCAGCCCTGGTTGGAGAGGCTGAGTAACTGAGAGGCAGAAGACTGGAGCCTAACACAGAAGTGCAGAGTCCATAGGAGGCACAAACGGGGAGATGGGGAAAAGGAATTTAGCCAAGCCGCATTCCTTAAATGTGCTACCCTCACCAGCACAGCCCCATGACCCGCAATTCACCCCATGCACCTGAATCCCATCACCCTCCCTCCACTCCCCATGCTCCAAGTGCCCCAGCACCACCAAATCCCAGCTTGGGTACCTGCCCCACACCACCAACCCAAGTGCAGCCCAAACCACGTTTGTTGTACCCCTCCCAAGCACTATCTGCCCCTCCCAGCTACCTGCAGGCTGTCACCAGTGCATAGAGGCTGCGGGCACATACCTCCAAACACAGGTTACTCCTGCCCCCCCCCCACCGCCCATAGTGTTGCACAGCCTCACCCTGTCCACCCTGAGCTCTGCACATCAGTCCATGGCACTCCTAGACCCGTGCATGCACACAGTCCTCAGTCACAATTCCCAGCTCTGAGAAAGTGCTGACCTGTGCAGCCAGGTTATGTCTGTCCTCAGCTCATGAAGGCATAATGTTGACCCGCTGACATAGCAATGCACATGTGCACAAGGAATACCGCACCCTAGACCATTGCACACCAGGGTTACATCCCCTAGACCTGTGCACCTGCACAGCTACATGCTCCCTGGCCACTGGGCACCCAGGTTCACAATCACAAGCACAACACCCCCAACCTACACCTATACCTGTGCTGAAATGCATCACTGCACTGTTGTGCCCCACACTGTGCCCTACTACCTGCTACACATCCACCACATAAACACAAGGCTTTAGAATATTGAAGGAAATCAACTCCCAAAGTAAATCAATCAAGATATTTACATGCAATGAAAACAACAGAAGATCACTGAGCATATCACAATGCAGAAAGATATAGCTCAGCCAAATGACAAATTTAAACACCAGAGGAGACACAAACATTGGAACAACTAATTAAAGACGTTCATATAACTCTACTTAATAAAATAAATGGGATGGCTAATGACATCAAGGAAATCAAGAAGACGGTAGAAGAGCATAAGGAGGAATTTGAAAGAATAAGTAGAAAAATAACAGATATCACAGAGTTTAATGACTCTGTTGACAGAATAAAAAACATACTAGACTCAGACAATAGCAGATTTGAAGAGACAGAAGAAAGAATAAGCAATATAGAGGACAGGATAACTGATTTCCAACACTCAAAAGAGCAAATGGCAAAAAAGATGGAAAAATTTGAGTTGGATCTCCGGGAATGATAGACAAAACAAAGTGCACAAATATAAGAATCATTTGTGTCCCAGATGAAAAAGAGAGGAGTAAAGGGCTAGGAAGAGTAGTTGAGGATATAGTGAGGGGAAACTTCCCAAACCTCATAAAGAACATAAATATACAAGTCAAAGAAGCCCAATGAGTTCCCAACGGAATAAGTCCAAATAGACCTTCCTCAAGCCACATGCTAATTTAATCATCTGTCAAATGTTTGAGAGAAGCAGAAAATTCTGAAAGCAGCAAGTGAAAAACAATCTACTACATACAAAGGAAACCACATAGAAATGAGTTCGGACTACTCAACTAGCACCATGGAGGAGAGAAGGCAGTGGTATGATATATTTAAGATCCTGAAAGAGAAAGACTTCCAGCCAAGAATTCTGTACCCAGCCAAGAATATATAACAATCATAAATGTTTATGCTCCCAATCAAAGAGCTCTAAACTACATGTGGCAGACATTGGCAAAGCTGAAGGGAGCAATAGGTGCTTCAACAATAATAGTAGGAGACTTCAATACACCACTCTCTTCTATAGATAGAACAACCAGGAAGAAGATCAACAAGGAAATAGAGAAGTTAAATAACTTGATAAATGAATTCGACCTAAGACATTTAGAGGCCCTTGCACCCCAAAACACAAGGATATGTGTTCTTCTCTAGTGCTCATGGAACATTCTCCAGGATAGATCATATGCTGGGGCACAAAGCAGATCTTCCTAAATTTTAAAACATTGAAATTATTCACAGCACTTTTTCTGATCACAATGGGATAAAGCTAGATCTCAATGACCACCAAAGAATGAAAACATTCAAAAATATGTGGAGATTAAGTTACACACTCTTAAACAACCAGTGGGTCAAAGAAGACATTGCTAGAGAAATCAGAAGCTATCTGGAGACTAATGAAAATGAGAAAATGAGAATACAACTTATCAGAACTCATGGGATGCAACAAAGGCTGTGCTGAGAGGGAAATTTATTGCCCTTAATGCCTACATTAAAAAGCAAGAAAGAGCAAAAGTTGAGGACTTAACAGCATACCTGGAGGAACTTGAGAAAGAACAACAAACTATCCCCAAAGCAAATAGAAGAAGAGAAATATCAAAGATTAAAGAAGAGATAAATGAATGGGAGAATGGAAGAATGATAGAAAGAATCAATAAAACCAAAAATTGGTTCTTTGAGAAAATCAGCAAAATTGATGGGCCACTTGCAAGATTGACAAAGAATAAAAGAGAGAGGATGCAAATAAATGAAATCAGAAATGAAAAGGGGTGCATAACCACAGAGCATGAAGAAATAAAAGAAATCATAAGAGGGTACTATGAACAACTATATGCCAACAAACTAGACAACTTAGATGAAATGGAGAAATTCCTGGAAACACACAAACAACCTACACTGACTCAGGATGAAATAGAAGATCTCAACAAACCAATCACAAGTAAAGAGATTCAATCAGTCATCAAAAATCTTCCTTCAAAGAAAAGCCCAGGGCCTGATGGCTTCACAGTGGAATTTTATCAAACATTCCAAAAGGAACTAGCACCAATCCTTTTCAAAATTTTACAAAAAATTGAGGAAGATGGAACTCTATCTAACTTATTTTATGAAGCTATGTTCTAGTTTGCTAGCTGCCAGAATGCAACACACCAGAGACAGTTTGGCTTTTAATAAAAGGGGATTTATTTTGTTAGTTCTTCAGAGGAAAGGCAGCTAACTTTCCACTGAGGTTCTTTCTTACTTGGGAAGGCACAGGATGGTCTCTGCTGGCCTTCTTTTCAGGCCTCTAGGTTCCAATAACTTTCCCTGGAGTGATTTCTTTCTGCATCTCCAAAGGCCTGGGCTGAGCTGTGAGTGCTGAGATAAGGTATGCTGAGCTGTTTTGGCTGTGCTACCTTGCACTCTCTCATTTACACACCAGCCAATTAAGTCAAATGTCATTCATTGCAGCAGGCACGCCTCCTAGCCAACTGCAGACGTAATCAGCAACAGATGAGGTTCACGTACAATTGGCTCATGTTCACAGCAACAGAACTAGGTGCCTTCACCTGGCCAAGTTGACAACTGAATCTAACTACCACAAGCTAATATCATTTTAATACCAAAACTGGGTAAAGATGGCATAAGAAAGGAAAACTACAGGCCAATCTCCCTAATGAACATATCTGCAAAAATTCTCAACAAAAATATTAGCAAATTGAATGCAACAACACATTAAAAGAATTATACACCATGACCAAATGGGGTTTACTGGCACAAAGATAGAAGCATTGACCAATGGAATCGAATTAAGAGTGCAGAAATACACAACCAAATCTATGGTCAACTGACTTTTGACAAGTCCCCCAAATCCTCTGAACTGGGACAAAATAGTCTTTTCAATAATCGAGCATGGAAAACTGGATATCAACAGCGAAAAGAATGAAAGAGGACCCCTATCTTACACCCTACACAAAAATTAACTCAAAGTGGTTCAAACACCTAAACATAAGAACTAGAACCATAAAGCTTCTAGAAGAAAATGTAGGGAAACATCTTCAAGACCTAGTAATAGGAGATAGCTTCCTAAACTTTACACCCAAAGCACAAACAACAAAAGAAAAAATAGGTAAATGGGAACTCCTCAAAACCAAGTGCTTCTGCACCTCAAAAGACTTTGTCAAAAAGGTGAAGGGACAGCCAACTCAAAGGGGGAAAATATTTGGAAGTCACATATCAGACAAAAGTTTGATTTCCTGTATTTACAAAGAAAGCATACAACTCTACAACCAAAGAACAAACAGCCCAATTTATAAAATGGGCTAAAGATTTAAATAGGCATTTTCCTGAAGAGCAAATTCAGATGGCTCAAAGGCTCATGAAGAGATGCTCATTTTCATTGGCTATAAGGGAAATGCAAATCAAGACTACAATGAGATACCACCTCACACCTATAAGAACGGCTGCTATTAAATAAACAGGAAATTATACATGTCGGAGAGGATATAGAGAAACTGGGACACTTATGCCCTGCTGGTGGGAATGTATGATGGTGCAGCCACTTTGGAAGACTGTTTGGCAGTTCCTTAGGAAACTAAATATTAAGCTGCCTTATGATGCAACATAAGTACTACTTGGTATATACCCAGAAGAGCTGAAAACAATGACACATGCAGACATGTGCACACTGATGTTCATGGCAGCATTATTCCCAATCACCAAAAGATGCAAACAAACCAAATGCCCATCAACAGACGAGTGGGTCAGCAAAATGTGGTATACACATACAATGGAATAGTATGCAGCAGTGAGATGAAATGACATCCTGAAGCACATGACAAGATGGATGAGCCTTGAGGACATAATGCTGAGTGAAATAATCCAGGCAAAAAAGGATAGATACTGTATTATTCCACTTTTATGACCAGCATAAAGGTACAATCAGAGGCTTATAATACAGAATATAGGGAATTTACAGATACATAGGAGCTAGAAATGGGTGAACGATTAGCTAATGAGGTTGAACTCCAATGTAAGGGAAAAAGTAGAAGTGAAGGTGATTCTCTAGTGGGTCTATAAGTAATATTACCATATTGAAGAGGAACAAGATCGAAAGGGGTTGTATAGACCTATGTGTCCCACTGATAAATACTAGAAATATGAATTAGTTCTGGCAAGAAATACTTCAAAGTTATGGTTTCTACACAAAGAGTGTTTAAGTCCAGGTTACAGGGGGAACACTGCTATTGCATGCTAGGGGCTATGTTCGAAAGAAAAACATCAGCACTACCACAGCAACAGCAGAGGTAAATAATGGGGGAAGGGACAAAACTTAAGAGGAGGTTTAGATTTCCTATTTGGCGAGGGTGTATTATTGGTTTTCTTTCTCTTGGGAACAATGAGATTATCTAAAATTGAGAATGCTGATGGACTGTGGACTTGGGGCACTATACATGATGCTTGATGAAAGCAGGTGGCTGAAGGATGCACTGACTGAGAAGTAGTATGGTGAATGATGGTGTATACTTATGGAACGAAGGTGGTGCTGCTACAGAAAGGAACAAAGTTGTGCTGCATGCAACGATGTGAATGAACATGGGGGACATTTGGTGAGGTAAAATAAGCCAGGAACAAATCAACAATAGTATGGTCACCTTTAGAAAATGCTTATAAGAAAATGGCACCTAGATTGTAAACCTGTAGAGCAGACACATTAAGATTGGAGTGGTGATTATTATTTATGGGTTTCAAGAGTCTGATATATATACAACCTGATATTTAGAGATAAGAACAAAGCAGATCAGGTTGGGGTTGAAGTAATTCAGAACACAGGGGTAAGGAGGAGAGTGTCCATATTTTAGAAACACACATACTCTTTCAGACCAAAGGAAGAAAGGTTTATTTGGTCTGGAACTGAAATTCTCTGTAGCACCTCATCTAACCCAACTTATCTGTATAGCTCATTTGAACAACTGAAACACAGGGAGCCCAGAATAAGAAAGAGGTCCTTTTACCCTGTATAGATTATTGTAAGGCCTGGAGACATCCTAGAGCATATTAAGCAGATAATCAAACAGAATTGGCAAAGTCCCTTGAGGGAGAGAGAAAGAATATGGAACACTTAAAGCAATTGTTTAATTCCCTGATACTGTATCAAATTTTAGGGTCACCCAAATCAGTAGGCCATGCCCTCGATCCCGAGGCTTACTTTTGTGGAGCTTAGGTTGGTAGTAGAGAAGCTTAGCCTACCAATAGGTCTGCCTAAGAGTTACTTCTGGTGGACCTCTTTTGTTGCCCAGATGAGGCCTCACTCTCTTTAAGCCCAACTCTGCAAGTGAAATCATTGCCCTCTCCCCTACATGGGACAGTACATCCAGGGGTGAAAGTCTCCCTGGCAACTTGGGAGATGACTCCCAGGGATAAATCAGCCCTGGCACCAAGGGATCAACAATTCCATCCTCACTAAAAGCTGGAAAAGTAGTGTAACTAATAAAGTATCAGTAGCAAAGAGAGTTCAATCAGATTTGAGAGGCTACTTCAGAGATTGCTCTTATGCAAGCTTCAGTTAGAAATTGCTACCTATCATAACCTGCCAACCCCCAACCAGGACCATTCCAGCCAATCCTAAAGAACACCTAGAACAATGTGTAAGATTCCACAAGGGTCCCATGCACTAGTGTAACTTTCCAGAAACCTACAATCTCCAGAAAGGTCCCTGGACCAGATAAGTCCAGAAACCTAGAGGGCGCAGCCTCTCCAGAACATCAGCTAATTCCATCTCCTTGCCCCATATTAGTGATAGACCCTTCCAATGTGAAAAAGTTAGAATGGTCATAGCCCAAACACCCTTAGAGAGAGGGATAGAATGATCAAAGGTGATCGTGGAATTATGCAGAGAGGATAGGATTAAACAAATGAATATGATTGCTGAATGATTAAATTGCTATCTCTTTTAGTCTCCAGTATCTTAGAGCAGCTAGAAGTAAAAACCTAAAATTGTGGAATTGTAACCCATGTCAAATTCTGAAATATACTCTACAACTAATTGTGGTACTGTGCTTTGAACTTTATTCCTTTTTTTGCATCTTTTTCACAAAAATAAAGAAAAAACTTGATTGTGGTGATAAAAAAATATTTAAGCCTTTTAGCCTCCTATATTCTGGAACAGGTAGAAGGATATCTCAGAGAGGATCATATGTTAGCCCATGACAAACTCTGGGGTTGGTCCTGTAACTACTTTTTGAAGAGTGCTTTGAAAGCTATTGCATTTTTATTTCTCTGCTTTGTATATATGTTAAACTTTACAATAAAAACAGTTAAAAAATTAAAACCAATCCATCTCGGGTGTATTCCATTCTGGCAGCCTTAGCAAACTAAAACACTTGGAATAATAAAATACTTGGGAATGGTGTATAATTCATTTTTCTTTGTGCTGTTTGATTCAAGTTGCAAGTATTTTGTTGAGTAATTTTACCTCCACATTCATTAGAGATATTGGTCTGTAATTCTTTTAGTGTCTCTATTAGGTTTTAGTATTAAGGTGATGTCAGCTTCATAGAATGAATTAAGTAGTGTTCCATCCTCTTCAATTTTTAGATGAATTTGAGCAGGAATGGTATTCATTCTTGGTCTAACTTCATCTCTGAAGCCATCAAATCCTAGGCTTTTCTTTGTTGAGAGGTTTTGGATGACTGATTCAATATCTTTACTTGTGATTGGTTTTTGAGGTCTTCTATTTCTTCTAGATAGGATGTGGAAAAAGAGAAATACCCATTAATTACTAGTGGGCATGTAAAATGGTGCAGCTATTGTGAAAGAGAGATTGGCAGTTCCTCAAGAAGCTGAGTATAGAGCTGCCTTATGATCCAGTAATCACACTACTCAGAACATTCCCAGAAGAACTGAAAGCAGTGTCACAAACAGATATTTGCACACTGATGTTCCTAGTGGCATTATTCACAATTGCCAAAAAACAGAAATAGCACCGATGTTCATCACCTGCTAAATTCAGAAACAAAATATAACATATACAAACGATGGAATATTATTCAGCAGCAAGAACAAATGAGGTCCTGAACCATGCAACAATATGGACATTATGCTGAGTGAAATATATCAGACACAAAGGACAAATTTTGCATGCTGTCACTAATATGACCTAATCATAATATCTAAAATCATAGACATAATATCAAGAATATAGTTTATAGACAGAATGTTGGTAGAGAATGGGGAGCAGATGCTTAATACATGCAGAATTTTTAATGAGGTTGAATTTAAATGTTTGGAAACAGATAAGAGGAGATGATATCACATTATTCTGAGTATAATTAACAGTGCTTAAATGTGTGTGAATGTGGTTGAAAGGGGAAGTTTAGAGTCAAGCATGCCAGTAGGAGGAAAGCTAGAGTTTAAAACATGAGACTGAATAACACAGTGACTATCGTGTTGGGCAATGACTGTAATTTACAGAACAAATATTAAAAAGTATTTTCATGAACTAGAAGAAATGTATATCACTTTAACAAAAAGTTAATAAAGGAGTGGTGTATGGGGGGAAGTGCACCTATTGAAAGCCATGGGTTATAGTTTAGAGTAGCTTTTCTTAATATTCTTTCATCAACAGTAAAATAATGAACCACACCAATGACGGATGGTCAATAAAAGGTGTGGGGTGTGGGGTGGGGGGTAAGGGGTATGGGATGTTTAGGCTTTTTTATTTTAGAAATGAAAATATTCTAAAATTGATTGTGGTGATTTATGCACAACTATGTGATGATACTGTGAGCCACTGATTGTATACATTTGATGGATTGTATGGTGTGTGAATACATCTCAGTAAATTGCAATAAGAAGAGAATATTCTGATGAAATAAATCAAAGAATAGCTAAATACATGGAGAAGTATTCCATGTTCATGGCTTGGCAGACTTAATATTGTTGAGATGGCAATAGTCCCCAGATTGATCAACAGATTCAGTGCAATCTCCATCAAAACTCCAATGACCATTTTTTGCATAAATGGAAGAGCCAGTCCTCAGATCATTTGGAATTCTAAGTGAATCTGAATAGACCAAACAGAAGAACAATGTTTGAGTACTCACACTTTCCAATATTGAAATTTATGACAAAATTACATTAATGAAAACAGTGTGGTAATGGAATAAGGAAAGACCAATGGAACAGAATTGAGAGTCCTGAAATAAAACCATACATTTATAGCCTACTTGATTTTCAAGAAGGGTGCCAAACAGTTCAATATAAGGCATAAAAATCTCCTCAACAAATGGTGCTGGGAAAAGATGATATGCACATGGAAAAGAGAAACTTGGATCCTACATGACACTATATATGAAAATCTTCTCAAATGAATTAACAACATGAACACAGAGATAAATCTATTAAACTCTCTGAAGAAAACAGGGGAAAATATCCATGATCATGGATTTGGCAATAGATTCTTAGATATGACAACAAAAGTATGAGCAACAAAAGTGAAGAGTAGAAAAATTAGGCCTTATCAAATTCAAAATCTTTTATGCATCAAAAGGCATCATCAGGAAAGTGAAAAGACAACCTAGAGAATGGGAGAAATAGTGCAAATCATATGTACAAGGGCCTAGTATCCAGAATGTGTATATAACCCTTACAACTCAATAATAAAAATACAAACAGAGCAATTAAAAATGGGCAAAAGTCTTGAATAGGCATTTTTTCCAATGAAGATATTAATTAGATGGGCAATAACAAGTGTTGGCAAGGATAGTGAGAGAAATCGGAACCTTTGTACATTGCCAGAGGAAATGTAAAATGGTTCATCTGCTATGGAAAGCAATTTGGCAATTCCTCAAAAAGTTGAACTTAGCATTGTCATACAGCCCAGAAATTCCACTCCTTATAATCTCCTAGTATACACACCAAAAGAATTGAAATTAGGTATTAAAATAAATGCCTGTACATGAATATTCCCAGCAGCACTATTCACAATATCCAAAAGATAAAAATATCCCATATGTCCATCACGGATAAATGGATAAATTGTGGTACACATACAATGGAATTTCATTCAGTCGTAAAAGGGAATGAAGTACTGATGCATGCCAAAATGTGGATTAACCTCAAAAACATTATGTCAAGTGAAAAAAGCCAGTCACAAAAGATGGCATATTGTATGATTTCATTAACATGAAATATAAAGAATATAAAGAAATATAAAGAGACAGAAATCAGATTGGTGGTCATGGAATAAGGATACTGGGAAATGGGAAGTGAGTACTTAATGGCTGCAGAGTTTTATTTGGAGGTGATGAAAAAGTGTCAGACCTAGATAGAGATGGTGGTTGCACAATATTGTGAATGTACTAAATACCACTGAATTGTTCACATTAAATGGTTAATGTTATGTTATGTGAATTTCACCTCAACTAGAAAAAAAGACAAAGGCATCCCTTCACTACAGACCATACAAAGCGGTAAGGGTAGTAAGTGAATATGTCAAACAACTTCATGTCAATACATAAAGTTGGCAACTAAGATGAAATGAATACAAAACTATAACTACATTATGACTCTATTTATATAAAATGTGTGTCTGTATATATTTACATGTGCATATATGATTAGATTCTTTAATCTAGGATATGGATATGCCAATTTACGTGTTCAGAAAGAAGGCATGAGAGGACCTGGTGACCACCGATTTCAAAACAATCTTGGAGAGTGTGGTAGTTAGATTCAGTTGTCAACTTGGCCAGGTGAAGGCACCTAGTTTTGTGGTTGTGGACATGAGCCAATGGTACACGAACCTCATCTGTTGCTAATTACATCTGCAGTCAGCTAGGAGGCATGCCTGCTGCAATGAATGACATTTGACTTAACTGACTGGTGCTTAAATGAGAGAGCACAATGTAGCACAGCCCAAGCAGCTCAGCATACCTCATCTCAGTGCTTGCAGCTCAGCCCAGGCCTTTGGAGATGCAGAAAGAAATCACCTTGGGGAAAGTTGATAGAACCCAGAGGCCTGGAGAGAAGGCCAGCAGAGACTATCCTGAGCCTTCCCATGTAAGAAAGAACCACAGATGAAAGTTAGCTGCCTTTCCTCTGAAGAACTAACAAAATAAATCCCCTTTTATTAAAAGCCAATGTGTCTCTGGTGTGTTGCATTCCAGCAGCTAGCAAACTAGAACAGAAAGCAGGCACTTTGCTCCAGCAATTACACTCCCAAGAATTAATCTTATAGGACCACTTGTACACAGGCATATGTATGAAAAGATAAAATGCAAGGTTGTCATTTGGCCAGGAGGATGGGACCAAAGGGAACTCAAGGAATTGGCAGGAGAATGGTTGACTGGAAGACCATGATGTCTGATCTGGCTAGGCAGAGTCAAAGTTGATGGAGCCTTGTGATATAGAGAGGAAGTTGAAGGGTCAGGAGCTGGGTTCCATACATGCATGGTCCCTGCCCACAAGGGAACCAGGGAGCTCAGGGTGCCTGAGTTCAGTCAGACACTGGGGTTGTTCACTAACATGTGAATATTGCCTCTATCCCTCACAATGTCGGTGAGAAGTGCACACTGCCATCTCTGTCCTCTAAGTGAGAAGACCTGAGGTTTAAAGAAGTAGAGAGTCACTACATGGGAGAACAAGGTTGAAATTATTCTTTATGTAATGGCAATTGCTGCATACTTACAAGAAATTCACACCCTGACATACTGACCCCTAATTACTTGTACATAAAGAATTGAAAAGTGGAAGGTGGTAGGAAATAACAGATGCAAAATCTGAAGTAGAGACATAATTGTTAATTGGTGTCTCACAGGGCATTATCAAGTAATTGATCTTATGTTATCGCTTATAGGATTGTGACTGAGCATTTTGTTCTATTATTATTTCAAAAATTATGCCTGCATGTTTTCTAAAGTTTAAACACCACAGATGTGAGGAAAATAAATTGTGCAAGTGTCCTGTTCAACACTTGACTGCGAATCTAGACTGCTAATTGCCAGTCGTTGAGTAAGCTCCCACAGAACCTTTCTATGACCCTAAAGTGAGATTCTGTGCTAACTGTGTTTGCAAGTGAAAATAAATGGCTGAAGCCCCTAAAGAACATGGACATGGAGCACTCGGTGTCGCTCGCTGAGGAATGCACTGGGCTGGCCAGCTAACTCTCCCTCACTTTGAAGGTGCTAAAGTGAGACACCTCACACAGTGCACCTTCAGAAAGGGGAATGTGGTAGTAAAGTGGAAACATGGGAGGTGTGGGAAGGTCAAGTCCCCATTCACATATGTGTAAACCATAAAATTACTTACAACATGGTCTTTGAAACCATTTCAAATGCGTATGAATAAGGATTAAAATATGTGAGCCCCCCTCTTTCCTCCTTTCCACGCCCCTCACTAGCCGGTAGGCATCCTTCACAAAGCCCTTCTTATTCCAGGTAACATTTTCGCTTCTGCTGGCCTTCAGGTACAGGATCACACTAAGTCACATTGTTTCCAAAGGCCAATCCCCAGATATAATGTGTGTCCTTTCTCATCAGGATTTATTGACATACTATCTATGGAAACAAGCCTGATGTGTCTTCTAGGGACTGGTAGGGCTGAAGAGGGAGGCAGAGCCTTTCAGTCCTGGCTCTGTTGGCTCACAGTTGGGACAAGGGAAGAGCAGTCCAGGACACACAACATAGAACATACAACATCATTCACTTCTAGAAGGAAGGTAAAGGATGGAAGGCAGGCTGGAAAAATATGGCTTTAGTAAAGTGGGTCAAACAGACTCAACAAATAATACTGGGTAATGCTAAGGCACAACATTGGGAAAGCTTATACACTGACTTTACAGGTCCTCTTGACTATATTAATATAGATGTGTACAAAGTATCCATGGGGAAATGGCCTTTTATTCTAGCTACTAAGGCTCAAGAGGTACACCCATGGGGATCTTATGGGCCTCCAAAATTATGGAAGCTCTCTGGATGCCCTTGTACATTACATTGATGCAATATATCTTCCCTGGCCACAGAATATTTTGAAATAAGGCATATCATTTAGTACAGTAGGCAGAGATAGGAATTACGCTGAATGTCACCCATGTACTCCCTGTAGAAGGAAAGTGAATTCTGCTGCATAATAATATTGTCTCAGTACAAGCCTGTGAAAAAGACAGGGTCACTGGCTTTGTCCCCAGTTAACTGGGAACCCAGAAATAACTGAATTATGGCCAGTTGTAATGATGCTTTTCTATAATATCTGGTATATGGGCAGGGATCACTTCTGTTGGGAAAGCATAGCAAATAAC
Organism: Myrmecophaga tridactyla; assembly: GCA_004026745.1. Classification (NCBI taxonomy): domain Eukaryota; kingdom Metazoa; phylum Chordata; class Mammalia; order Pilosa; family Myrmecophagidae; genus Myrmecophaga; species Myrmecophaga tridactyla. The sequence continues at coordinate 14,725 of PVIY010006238.1, forward strand.
TTTGTAACTCTTACCAATTTGTTCTATATAAATATTATATATAAAATATATAAGAATATAAAATTCAATTTGAACTTGAATTTTACCATAGCCATATTGTCATATGGAGTAGCACCTGCATTGTTGGTGAGATCTGACTACCTTATATAAATATTTTTAAGATAATACTGATACAGATGATTAGATGTATTGGGAAATTGAATCAAAGTCTCCCTAGGATGTAATTATTAGCTTGAAGAAGAACTATATTCAGCTAACCATCTACGACATAGTTCTGTACAAGTTTATCATAAGATACAAATAGTGAGAGATAAAAGCGGGGAAGAGAAATCAAACAAGTACACAAATTTGAAAATGTATGTAGTGGCTTTATAGGACAGATTAGCTGTTTCTTTGAATCTATCACAACCCCACATAGGGTCCTCCAAATGTTAAGCATATTCATGATAATATTACTGTGTCTCCTATATACTTGCTATACTAAATGTACATTCCCATGTAAATATATCAGTGTGACATAAGACAGCCTTGTCAAAAGGCCAGTGGGTAGCCTGTATAGCAAAATATTTGGCCATGCCCAAGTAAAATATATAGCCTTTGCCCTTGGCTCCTGAGAGGTAATCTTTTTGGCAGCTTGAACTAGTCATATAATAACAATGTCATTTAGGGTGGGTGCTGGCCATTCCAGAAAGACAAACAATGTGACATAGTTTGAGGACTTTGGGACATGTGCTATCAGTGTATGTAGACACTGAAATCAATCATGTGGGCAATCATTCAATATTGCCCTTATGATGAAGCCCCAATAAAATATCAAAGGCCCAAGCTTGGGTGAGCTTTCCTGGTTGGAAATGTGTCATATGTAGTGTCACACATTAGTGCCAAGAGAGAAATGCATTCTGATCTCCATGGAGAGAGCATGATGGAAACTCCATATTTGGAACATTCTGGATTATGTGCCACGTAATTGTGCCCTTGGCTTATGTTAATGTGCTTGCTTGTCTTGATATTAAACCATAACCCATGAGTATAATAGTTTTCAGTGAATTCTGTAAGTCTTTTTAGTGAATTATTGAACTTGAGTGTGGTTTGTGAAAGTGTGGATTTGAAGTTGGTGTCAGAAGTGAAGGTGGCCTTGTAAAAGACTATGTTCCCTCTAAACTTTGAAGTTTGACTAATTCTGGGAAAAGAGAAACTAAGACATTCCAAGATCAGCAGAAACTGAGGGAGTTCGTCACTATAAGGAAAGCTAAAGGAAATATTTCAGGATGAAATGAAATGACATTAGACAGAACTTGAAGTCATTTGAAGAACTCCAGAACACCAGTGCAGTACCTGCATAAGAAATACAAAAGCCAGTATTATTGTATTTTTGGTTTGCAACTATACTTTTTATTTCCTACGTTACATAAATGGCAAATAAATAGAAATTCACATGAAGGAGAGGGATTACAGGAAGATGGCAGAGTAGGAATACCAGGATTCAGTCCTTCCACAAGAAGAACTATTAAGCAGGCAGAAACTTCTGAAACAACTATTGAAAAACTCCGGAACCCAATAGGACACAGTGCAGCATCCATGGAAAAGTGGGAGAAGGTGGTTGGTAAATAATATTAAAGAATATGAAATGCTTCTCTCAGCACAGTGGTTACCGACACTCATCCCCCACACTCATGGCAGACCACCATGATGTACAGTCCCTGGGGAGCTCACTGGTGACAGAAAGGGTTTTAAAAATCCTCTTCCCTAAGTCCAAGAGTGTCATGGCTGATTGCTAATCACTGTTTTTTAATACAACTTTATTGAGATATATTCACATACCATATAATCATCCAAAGTATACAATCTATGACTCACAGTATCATCATGTATTTGTGCATTCATCACCACAATCAATTTTACAACATTTTCATTATTCCAAAAGCAAATAAATAAAATAATGTTAAATAAAAAGAAACACCCAAAACATCCCATACCCCTTATCCTACCACCATTATTCATTTATTTTGTCTTTATTTTCTTATTCATCTGTCCATACTCTGGATAAAGGGAGTGTCAGTCACAAAGTTTCCATGATCACATGGTCATACCACAAAAACTATATAGTTACTCAATCCTTAAGAATCAAGGCTACTGGATTACAGATCAACAATTTCAGGTATTTTTTTCTAGCTATTATATTACACTAGAAATTAAAAAGTAATATCTGTATAATGTATAAGAATAACGTCCAAAATAACCCCCTCAATTTTATTTGAAACCTCTTAGCCCCTGAAACTTTATTTTATTTCATTTCTTTTCCCACTTTTGGTTAAGAAGACTTTCTCAATCCCACGATGCTAGGACCAACCTGGGAGTCAAGTCCCATGTTGTCAGGGAAATTTACACCCCTGAGAGTCATGTCCATGTAGAGATGGGGGGGGGTTATTGACTGTATTTTCAGAGTTGGATTAGAGAGAGCTTACATTTGAGCAACAAAAGAGGTTCTCTGTGGGTGACTCATAGCCATAATTATAAGTATGCTTAGCTCCTCTTTTGCAGGAATAAGTTTCATGAGGGAAAACTCCAAGATTAAGGGTTTAACTCATTAAATTAGGAGTCCCTGATGATTGTAAAAATATCAGAAATTCCCCAGGTGGAGAAGTTTAATATATATACCATTTATCCCAGACACTCAAGGACACTGCAAATACTTCTTAATCTTCTGCCAAGATTATTCTGGAATATATTAGGGTATCACACGAACCTGTACATATCAGCAAGATCTCATTTGTAGTCAAGGTTCCATGAAGTTATGGTGTTCAAATAAGATGAGCATACAAGTTAAGTTGGATAGCATGTGTGCCAGTTTGAAAGGATGTATGTACCCTAGAAAAGCCGTGTTTTAATCCTGATCCCATTTTGTAAAGGTGGCTGTTTCTTCTAATCCCTTTTCAGTACTGTGTTTGAAACATTAATTAGATTATCTCTCTGGAGATGTGACTCAATCAAGAGTGATTGTTAAGCTGGATTAGGCAGGGATGTGTCTCCACCCATCCCAGGTGGGTCTTGATTAGTTTACTGGAATTCCATAAAAGAGGAAACATTTTGGAGAAGTGAGAGATTCAGAGAGAGCAGAGAAGGATGACAGAATGCTGCAGAACCATGAAGCAGAGAGTCCACCAACCAGTGACTTTTGGAGATGAAGAAGGAAAACACCTCCCAGGGAGCTGGAGAGGAAGCTAACAGATGATGCCATGTTCATCATGTGCCCTTCCCACCAAGACAGAAACCCTGACCATGTTTGCCATGTGCCTTTCCAGATGAGAGAGAGAAACTCTGACAATGTTCACCATGTGCCTTTCTATTTGAGAGAGAATCCCTGAACTTCATCGACCTTCTTGAATCAAGATATCTTTCCCTGGATGCCTTAGATTGGACATTTCTATAGACCTGCTTTAATTGGGACATTTTCATGGCCTTAGGGCTGGAAACTTGTAACTTATTAAGTTCTCCCTTTTAAAAGCCGTTGAGTTTCTGGTGCATCGCATTTTGACAGCTAGCAAACTAGAACAGCATGTTACAAAAAATATAAATTTTTGCAATGAATAAGCATCTCTTCCTTTGGTCTCACACAGAAGTTGACATTTTAAAATACAGTGAATATCATCCATTACTTTGTATTCTGATTTACCTTAGTTCTAACCAATTCTGCTTCATTCATATCTCTAATTGAAGTCTGATCTCATTTCCAGATTCTTTAACAGTTGCTGTATTGAGAAATGTTGTCTTTCAGAGCTTCAGGACTCTAACTCTGAGTATCATGTGTCACACAGTTTCCCAACATTCCAGGGAACTTCCAGGTTATACATGTTAAAACAAATTGGGGTGGTTTGGACCAGCACTCATAACCATGTAGCAAGCTGAGGTTGAAAGGGGTTTATTGTAAAGGAGGGAGGGGTAAGAGGAGGGAGGAATGGGGAAGAGAAAGGGGGAGGAAGAGGAAGAGGATAGAGGAACACTTTCTTCAAGAGCCTGTGTTGTGATGTGTTTCTCCTTTTATACTCTGAAATTCAGCATCCCTTATTGGTTCTGAATTCTGCATTTGGTGACTCATTTGATTGCCTTTGGCTGGTATTTTTGCTTCCTCCTTTTTGTGCCTGTCCTGATCTGTTTGTTCTTTATTGGTGGAGTTTGTGCTATAAGTTCTTCTTTGATGTGATTTCTTGCCCCAGGCAGCATTTGGCAAGAGGCATCAAGAGTTGTGGCAAGGAGGAGGGGGAAGGAAAAAGGTCATGGGTCAGTGGACCATGAGTTTTGGCTGCTGCTGCAGGGTGAGGAGGAGGTGGGGGCCTGAGTTTCATCCCATGCAACCTGCCATTCCTGCCTTTTGTTTATTATAAGATTTAGGAGGGGAGGCAGGGTGGTTTTTTTTTTTGGTCATTCTTAACTGTTTCCTGCTGTACAGGGGTGGCATAAAAGGGATCCGTGGATGGAGGCAAGATTTTTGATGCAACAATAGTCAAGTGCTGCTTTATCCAGTTTTTGCCTTGTAAGTCTTTGGTAATCTAGCATGTTGTTCCTGAAAGAGTTTAAGAGTAATATGTTTTGAACTGTTTTTTGAATTAGCAAAGTGACGGTGCATTGTAAGAATAGATTAACAAGGTTACACAACAAGGGTGCTTGGGTAAGTAAATTATTAAGATAGAAGCAGCATTCTTCATTGAGGAATAAGCAGAGGCCACCTTCTTTGGCTGTTAGCAGGTCTAGCCTGTGCCTGTTTTGCAGCACTTTTGCCACAAGTGAGGTAATTTGGTTTTGCACATTAATTAAAGTGGCAGAAAGGTTTTTTTTTATATAGTATCTTGGAGTTCCTTTGAGTGCAACTGTGAGGTTACTATTCCACTAATCCCAGTGCTTACCCCTGTTAGGATGCCTAGAGTGGCTAAGAGAGGCAGAAGGATAATTTTGTTTTGGTCTTAGGTTAACATTAAGGGGAATAGGGACGGACTGGTTGGTGGGAGCTATTGAGATTTTGGGTGATAGGTAGACCAGGGTATAAATTCTTGTCCAGTTAGTAGATAGACAAGACTTTTATAATTTTCATTAAAATGGACTAATAATTCAAAGAAAACTTTGTTGTTTTAACAGAGAGAAAACTAAATTTTAATTTTGTATTAATATATTATTTGCTATTAAAACTTCACCTATCAGATTTTGTCAACTTTGACTATAATTTTCCTTTCCATTAGCATTTTATGACCTACTATATCCATTCAGGTTTCATCTACTTTTTCCTCATTCTGTGACAACCATTTATTTTATCTTAAGACAAAACTATCTTTTTTCCTTTTAATAGAATCACTTCTTTTATATCCTTTATAGTTAAGTTTCTAAGCAAACATCTCATCACATACAATGACCATTTAACCCAAACTTGTCAGAATAATGTCAAATATTTATAACACATTAGTGAATCATTTTTGAAACAGTAATTTTGCAATTTTTATGAAGAATTTAAGATCAAGGTTGGGTGAAGATTGTGGCTGAGGGTAAGTAGCAGGACTGCAGGTGGTTTAGCTTTAAGTAAGGGAAGTATGGGCACCACATTCAGTTTAGCTGGAATGTCTCATTTTAAGAGGGGTATTGGGTATGTAGGCACTACTAAGAATGAGTGGATAAAGGAAATGTTTTGAAGAGTGCAGGCTATGGGCGAAGTTTGTAGTGGGTATGTGCTTTTTCATTAATTTCAACTATAGACATGAGGGAAGGGGTTATAGGTCCTGAAAACTCAGGTAAGACTGAAAATGTGGCTCCTGTGTTAACTACAAAAGAGATTGGCTTACCTGCCACGAGGATGTCTACCCTGGGCTCGGTCATGGAGATGGGAAGAATCAGGGCTGAGGAGCCTGGGCCCTGTCAGTCTTCAGTGCCTAGGCTGAGGAGGTTTGAGACTTTGAATCCCATGGTGTGGCCACTTGCCAGGGATGTCTGACTACTCCCATGCTGAGAGGCTGAAGGACAGTCAGCTTTCCAGCGTTCTGTCTTATGGCAAAGAGAGCAAGGCCCTGGAGGTGGCTTGAGATTAGGGTAAGCTCTTGCCCAATGTCCTTTCTGGCCACAATGAAAGCAGGGACTTGGAGGTGGCTTAGTTTCTGGTTTGTTGCATCTCACCAGGCAAGGGTGAATCCTCGCTGCACATTGGCTAAAAATAAATAGTGAGCATCTTTGCACTCTTGTCTGAAGTTTTACTCAGTTGATTTTTTTGGTTTCCCTTTCCTCCTGCCCATTGTTGAAAACACAGAAAGCAACCCAGATGAGTTTATCCTGTGGTATTCCAGGTCCTTGCTCCAGCTTTTGAACTTTTTTATGACTGTCTGGAGCTGATTGTGTTATGAAGTGTGTGTGTGTAGGGAAAGGTGCCCTTCAGATGAAGCTGGATCTAGAGCAGTGTACTTGAGAATTGAATCCACTAGGCAGCTCATAAAAGTGACAGGATTTTTATCCAATTCTTGGGAGAGTTCTAAAAGTTTGGCATAATTGACTGTCTTAAATCCTGCTTTTATCATTCCTTCCAATAGACAAGTGAGGAAGTGGAACAACTTGAGTAAGTCAGGGGAGTTGGGCTGGTAGTTTCAATTAGGGGGAACTGCAGCGGAACCCTGTGAGTAAATTTGGGGTTCAGTGGCAAAAAGTTGTTCTGCATGAGCAGTAGCTGCTGCCCAAATGTAGTTTTTTTTTCTTTTGGAGTGGTAGAGGAAGTAAGAATTACAACTACATCCTGATAGGTGAGATCATAGGTTTGAGTTAGATATTTATGGTATTGAGTAGGGTTTGTAGAGAAAAAGCCTAAACATTGCTTGATCTGTGAAAGATTGGAGAGAGAAAAAGAAACATGAACTTTGGTTATGCTATTGCATCCTGCTACTTCCCTAAGAGGGAAATTATCAGCAGAGGAGGAGGTTACTGAGGATGTGGAAGTGGGGAGTTTGGCAGTAAGGGGGAAGGGAGAAGGATAGGTAAGGCAGCGGGTGCGATGAGGGTTGGGACTGGCCCATAAAACCTGGTATGGGGTGTGGAGAAGGGGGAGGGGGAGGAAGAAAGGTGGGGAAGATCAAAGGGCTGGGGGAAGGGGGAAGGTGATAGGAGAGAGGCAGAAGGTTGGGGGGTCATAGGGAGGGGCTAGTTGGCCAGGTCAAAGGAGTTGGTGGGAGGGGGAGAAGAGGGGGAAAGAGAAGGGAGGTTTGGTTTTTCCAAAGAGGGAGAAGGAGTGAGAGGTTTTGGTTTTTCATTGAGCAGTAGGATTTGGTACATAGTTAGAGAAGAACAGAGAGAGGGTTTAGCATGCAGTGTCCAAAAAGCTTGGGCTTAGGGTATTTCATTCCACTTTGCAGATCACTGCAGGAACAAGGTCAGTAAGAATTTTAAGATTAAAAATACCATTTTCAGACCAACAATTTTTATTGTCCAGACAGTACTGGGGCCAAGCCACCATAGTGTAAAATAAAAGTTTTTTTGGTTCGATGTTGCCTGCAGATTTAAGTTTTTTAGGTGGTACAACAGATAGCCCAAAGGAGAGTCTTTATGCAGAAAAGATTTTGTTGTCCCCATGGCCAGGGAAGTGAGAGAGTGAGGAAGTGGGAAAGAACAACAACACTCCATGGGGACACTCTTTGGGGTCGCAGTTCAGGGGTGTAAACCATGTCTCTGAAGAACACAGGCAGGCATCCCTATGTCTGCACAACAGAAAGAGAGAGGGAGAGAGAGAGCATCTCCAAATGGAGTCCGGGCATCCCCAGAATCTACTGGGACTAGGATCAGGAGCGGAGCAATAGTCGTGGGAGGTTCCGACTAAGTGCTAAGATTTGTGAGAGGAGACCTCCGACCGCACCGTCATAGTTGGGGCAGGTGTTCCTGGGACAGTGAACAAAACTTTTCTGAGATTAGGGCCCCCGGGACCCAAAACAGAACCTCGGTGCTGCGTATGTCTGAGCTCAAACCGCCGTGGACCTGCCAGGATGTCCTGTGAGAGTATTCCAGCACAATTCAAATCCTCAATGTTACCTTATAGTAGGAGAGAACGAGTGTTGGGTGCTGCGCACAGCGAAGTAAAAGGAGGGATGCTCAAGTACAGTGGAGAGAGGGAGGACATAACCAATTTCGGCACCATATGTCAGAACAAATTGGGGTGGTTCGGTCCAACACTCATAACCACGCAGCGAGCTGAGGTTGAAAGGGGTTTATTGTAAAGAAGGGAGGGGGAAGAGGAGGGGAGAAGGGGGAAGAGGGAGGGGAAGGAGGGGGAAGAGGGTAAAGGAAAACTGAAGACAATGTCCATCTGTGTTGTGATGTGTTTCTCCTTTTATACTCTGAAGTTTGCCATCCCTTATCTGTCATGAGTTCTGCATTTGGTAACTCGTCTGATTGCCTTTGGCTATGATTTTTGCTTCCTTCTTTTTGTGCCTGTCCTAACCTGTTTGCTCTTTATTGGGGGAGTTTGTGCTGTAAGTCCTTCTTTGATGTGGTTTCTTGCCCTGGGCAGCATTTAGCAAGAAGCATCATGAGTTGTGGCAAGGAGAAGGGGGAAGGGAAAGGGTTATGGGTTAGTGGACCATGAGTTTCAGCCATTGGTGCAGGGTGAGGAAGGGGTAGGGACCTGAGTTTTATCCCCTGCAACCTGTCAATACACAAAAGCTCAGCATCCCAGAATGTAGAAATAACAGTTAAAAATCAGGAGTAGATGTGACTTCTGTAAAAGCTTACAATTTAGGAAACTTTACAATAAGCTTTATTGATTATTCTACACTCCTTAATCATTGATTACCCAATATCTGCCCATATTCTATTCATAAACAACTATTCTCTCAAATTCAATTCTCAGAGTTTGCTCATTTTGGTTAGTCCATAATAATGAGGCCTTACAATATATGTCCTTTCATTTCTGGCTTATTTCACCCAACATAATGTCCTCAAGGTTTGTTCACATATTTGTGCGCCTCACAACTTTATTCTGTCTTTCAGCTACTCAATATTCCATTGTATGTATACACCACAGTTCATCCTTCTATTCATCAGTTGATGTACCCTTAGGTCACCTCTATCATTTGCAAATTATGAATACTGCTGCCATAAACACCAGTGTGCAAATGTCCTTTTGGTCCTTGCTTTCAGTTCTTCCAAGAATATATCTAATAACAGGTTTGCAGGACCATATGGCAACACTATACTTAGCTTCCTATGGAACCACCACACTGCACTATAGAGGGGCTGTGCAAATCTACCAACAGAGAATAGGTATATGTCTCCATTCTAATCTTCTACAGCACTTACATCTTTCTGTTTATTTTATTTTGTTTGCAGGCAGGAAATTTATTGAGAAGCTCCGTGGAGGTGTCTGAAGTCTAAACTCCAGCCCATTTGGGGAGGACAAGAGAAGATCTTTTATAGCAGAGGGATTGAGGGTTTTGGTGGGCATGGGGAATTGGTAGGTTCTCACTGACCATTTTAAAAAGTGGGTGTCAAGCAGGAAGTTGTCACCTCTTCATTGGTGGGTTTAAACTAAGCTTGGCAATTACTGGTGTGGGAACCAGGAGTTACAGAGGTGGGAACTGCGTGAGGAAGGAGAGCTGGTTCTGTCCAGGTGTTGCCCTATATGGTGCATTTGTGATAAGATGCCCCTCTAAATCAACCCAAATAAAGGGGGCCTTTACCAACAAGAGGGATTCCATGACATCCCTGACTTTTTCTTTCTATAACATATGGAAACACACAAGTGGGTGCCAGATGGGCAGGGAACAGGGAGGGAGTCAGGATGTGAGTCTGTTCTGGCTAATTTTTACTGGGTGGAGTTAAATCAGTTTTCACCCTACATGATGTCTGGAATCTCCATCTCATTTCACAGGGTCTGGTATTTGTACTCCTGCAATAGCATTATGCTTCTGACATGTTCTTGGGTTAAGGTGTGTACTGTTCTGTGAATAAAGGTGGTAAGAAGTTTAAAGAGAGATGGACCAAAAGTAGGCAGTGGCTGGTACTGATGTTCCTGCCAGAGGAGTAACCTCTTGCCAACAGCCAGATTTGTTATTGTTTGGATACTTCTGCAAATAAAGCTGGTTAAGATTTTAAGAGACAAGGCCTAAAAATGAGGAGGAATATCTGAGCAATGACTCTTTAACTGCTTCAAAGCTGAAAAGTAGTGTTGTCATTAAGGGACAAAGGAATGATATGAAGAAACTGGTGTTCTTAGGGAGTTTGGCATCTTTGGGTTTTAGAGCTTCTCAGGCATTCGAACAATCTGGAGGTAATTTTATAGAGCAAATGATATTTTCAGGGTTCCCAGGAACACTATTGGTTGGGGGTTGCTATATTGTGGCAGTTTGCAATATTTGGCTGAAACTTGCATAAAAGTAATCTTCGGTATGAACTCTCAACTCCATTAGAAATCTCTTAGCCATTGAAACTCTATTTCTTTTCACACATTTTGTCAGTTAATCCACAATGCCAGGGCCAGGCTTATCCCTGGAATTTATGTCTCATGATGCCATGCTGCTAGAGATAGGCTTACACCCATGAAACTCATGTCCTACATTGTGAGGAAGCTCAGAGTTTGGTTTAGAGAGAGACCACATTTGAAAAGCTGTTTACTTTTTAAACAGTTTTATTCACACCCCATACAATCCATCCTAAATAAATAATCACTAGCCTCCAGCATAATCATATAGTTATGCATTTACCACAACAATCTATGTGAGAACATTTCCATTTTTTTCTGCAAAGAAAGAAGAGGTAAAAAATTAGGAAAAAAGAAGTAAAAAATAGAAAAGAGAAACAACAAGAATCTCATATCTGTCCCTTCTATCCCCCACTTACTGACCTTTAGCTTTGGTATATTGCCTTTGCTACAATTAATGGAAGCATATTACAGTGCTACTGTCAACAATACACCCTTATTTGCATTGATTATATCTTTTCCATATGCCATTACCTATTTTCAACACCCTGCAATGGTGACATTCATTTGTTCTACCTCATGTAAAACTTTCTTAATTTGTACATCCAATCACCATCACTGTCCAATCTAAGTTTCACTGAAGGATAGTCCCAGTTTTCATCCTTTATCTTTCCTTCTGGTGTCATACATACCCCCAGCCTTCCTCTTTCAAGTGTACTCAACTCAGTTTTTAATATACTTATAATATTGTGCTTACCTTCAGATAACCTTGCCCTGTCCATTCTTGGATCATTTTAGATTCACAGGCAGTCATAAGAATAATCCAGAGATATTCTGTGAACCTTTATACCAAGCTTCCCTTAATTATATAATTTTGAACTACCAGAATACCAATATTTAACAACCTACCAACATTATTCAGATTTTCATAGTTTTTACATATATGCATTTGTGTATGTGTATTTACATTCCATAATTTGTATAATCTGAGTATATTCATGTATCTACCACTAGAGCCAGATAATGAACAGTTCCAATACCATAAATATCCCTCAAGTTGCCCTACTATTGTTATCTGCAAATTAGGACTGTTTTAGCTCTTCCATTTCAATCTGTATATTTTTTATTTCTTTTACTTGTCTTCTTGGAAAAGTTAGAATTTGTGATTCTGTGTTGAATAAGAATGGCTGTAGCAGACATCCTTTACTTTTTCCTGATTTTAGGGAGAATGCATTCTCTCCTTCACCATTATATACAAAGTTAGCTGTAGATTTTTTGTAGGTGCTTTTTATCAAGTTGATGTAGTTCTCCCTTCTACTCTTATTTTTCTGAACTTTTGAAATAATGAAATGGTGTTTGATTTTGTCAAGTGCTTTTTATATAACAGCTTATATGATCATATAATTTTCCTTCTTTAATTTATTGATATGGTAGATTATACTAATTGATTTTCGAGTGTTTAATCAGCTTTGTGCACCTGGAATAAATTCACATTATCATAGTGTGTAATTCTTTTTGTACATTGTGAGATTCTATATCTTAACATTTTGTTGTGGATTTGTGTATCTAAATTCATGACAGCTATTGCTCTATAATTTTCTCCTTTTTTGTACTGTCCTCGTCTGTCTCTATGCAATTTTATTGCTATAGATCCACACACCACATAATCATCAGAAGTGTACAATTAGCTGTTCACAGTATCATCATATAGTTTGCATCTGTATTAGTTAGGGTTCTCTAGAGAAACAGAATCAACAGGAAATATTCATAAATATAAAATTTATAAAAGTGTCTCATGTAACTGTGGGAATGTGGAGTCCAAAATCTGTAGGGAAGGCTGTGAAGCTGATGATTCCAATGGAGGGTCTGAACAAACTCCACAGGAGAGGCTCAGCGGCTGAAGCAGGAAGAGAACCTGTCTCTTCTGAATCCTCCTTAAAAGGTTTCCAGTGACTAGATTGAGCAACACTCATTAAAGAAGACACTCCCCTTGGCTGATTACAAATGGAGTCAGCTGTGGATGCAGCCAATGTGATCATGATCTAATTCTATGAAATGTCCTCATAGCAAAAGACAGGCCAGCATTTGCCCAACCAGACAAACAGGTATCACCACTTGACCAAGTTGACACATGAACCTGACCATGACATTCCACCCCTTGTCAACTTGGCAACTATACACATCACCTTAAACCATACCTAATTTCTAAATAGAAAACAACAAAAGACACATTTTTTTCTCACTGAACAATACTCAACTGTCCTGCATATAACCAGAAGCACATTAAATCTCTCCAGAATAGTGTGCAACCACTTGGCTAATATTCATTCTTAAACTTGTTATCTTACAACTTAAATATTATAATATGACCAAACAGCATTACAATCCTCATTTCTATAACTGATCACTTGGTCATAGTTCATATATATCACTACCTTTTTCTGCTACCCACTCCATGTTCCCTTTACCCTCAGCAAGAACTTCAGCTGGCCATGGTTCTTTGCCTGGTGGGGTGACCCAAACCTTCATTCTTGAAGTTTCAGAGCCATTGGTAGTCCTGCTTGGATTGAGTTGTTGCTGTTTTCCACTGATTTTAATCACAGGGCATGGTAGTACTTAAAGACACCCTAGGGGATCTCCTATATTCCAAGAAAACTCTTCTTTACCTCCACTGTGTAGTTTCAGTCCTATTTCCCCCTGATATTCAAGGTCAATCACCCAAGCCATTTAATGTAATCCCCTTCTTGGCTTGTTGATTCAGGGGCATAAGTAGCCCAAAGTGACCAGATGGCAGTCTTAGATTCCAGTTCAATGGAATCATTGTTGCTTCTCTTGGTGGAAGCACTCCCCCTTTTGGAACTAAAACCTGTAGACCAGCAGAGTGCAGGGTAGCAGGGGAAGGAAGCAAAAATTTTCCTAGTGGATCACTGGGGGTAATAGTGAGTGGTGCCACTCCCATTTCCACCCTTTGGTTCCTGGACCCATGGATCCTGGCTATGGGAGAAACAGCACCATACAGTGAATGCTGATTCAGAACATACAAGGCTTCCTGGAGAACATCACTCTAGCCCTTCAAGGTATTCCCACCTAGTTGGCACCATAGTTGAGTTTTCAAAAGGCCATTCCACCGTTCTATGAATCCAGCTGCTTCTGGATGATGGGGAATATGGTAAGACCAGAGAATTCCATGAGCATGTGCCAGATTCTTTGACACTTTAATACAAGGATTATCTTCCTTCCAGTTTGCAATAACACATGCATCATTTCTGTCTAAGGCCTTATCTGCAGTATCTTTAGATTCCACATTTCTATCAACAGTGTCTTCAAAGTTTTCTAAGCCTTCTCTATCAAGCTTCTCACAACTCTGCCAAACTCTTCCCCCTATCCATTGAAAAAGCCATTCCAATATGTTTGGTATTTGCAAGCCACAGCAGCACCCCACTCTCACTATCAAAATCTGTTTTCATTTATAAGTTTGTAAACTGCCAAAATGCAACATACCAGAAACGGAATGGCATTTAAAAAGGGAAATTTATTACTTTGCAAGTTTACAGTTCTAAGGTCATGAAAATGTGCAAACTAAAGCATTCATGGAAATATACTTTGATTCAAGAAAGGCCAATGATGTTTGGGGGTTTTCTCTTAGATGGAAAGGCACATGGTGATGTGTGCTTGCTTCCTCTCCAGGCTTCTTCATCAGTGTCCCCAGGGCCATTTTCTTGATGAGTCTCCAAAATCTCTGGCTTGTGGGCTCTGTGGGTGCTGGTGGCTCAGTAGTTTTTTCTAAAACGTTTCCCTATTAATGGGCTCCAGTAAGCAACCCACCTTGAATGGGTGGAGACACATTTTCATGGAAATCATGACACCAAAAGTTATAACCCACAATTGGGACATCACATCTCCATGGAAATAATAAAAAAGATCCCACCCAGCAATATTGAATGAGGATTAAAGGACATGGTTTTTCTGGGGTACATAATTCCTTCAAACCAGCACGGGGCCTATAGTAAAGCATCCTAGACTGTAAGATCTCAGAGCATTCACATATATTCAGGAGTTGTAAATTTTATTTCTAAATTCTGAAGTGCTGAGCTCTGCATATAACAAGGTAATTCCCTGAAACTTCAGTTATGTATGTACCATCTGAGATTCAGAGTTAGAGCCCTGAAGCTATGGATGTCAGCATGACCCCATGCAGCAACTGTCAAATAAGTTGAAAAACTGATTAGACTTTGACTAGAGATATGAATGAAGCTCATGTGACCTTAGGATGAAGGTAAATCAGAATACAGGGTTAAAGATGATATGGTCCATATTTTAAAACTAACTTCTGTGTAACACCAAAAGAAGAGACATTTATTTGCTGCAAAATTTTATTTTGGGTGGCACATTATCTAATTTAACTTGTATGGTCAGTTTATTTGAACACCATAATTATATGGAACTGTGAATAAGGCATGAGATCTTTTTGTTTTTTATAGGTTAATGTGATCCCCCAATATATCCCAGAGTGATTTGAACAGAGAATAAATAAGTATTTGCAAAGTTCCCTTGGGGAGAAAGGAGGAAATATTAAACTTCCCTGTCTGAGGAATTTCTGATACACTCGCAAGCAGTGGAGACATCCAATTCAATAGGCTGAGCACTAGATCATGGGATTTGAGCCTATGAAACTTATTCTTAAACAGGAGAAGTTAAGCCTATTTATAATTATGCCTAAGAGTCACCCCCAGAGAATCTCCTATGTTGCTTAGATGTGGCTTCTCTCTCTCAGCCAACTCAGCAGGTGAATTCACTGCCTTCCCCACTATGTGGGACATGACTCCTAGGGGTATAAATCTCCCTGGCAATGTGTGACAGGACTCCTGGGATGAGCCAGAACCTGATGAAATGGGACTGAGAAAGACTTCTTGAACAAGAGGGGGAAGAGAAAAATGAGACAAAATAAAATTTCAGTGGCTGAGAGATTTCAAACAGTTGAGAGATTACCCTGGAGGTTATTTTTATGTATTATATAGATATCCCTTTTTAGCTTATGGTGCATTGGAGTGAAGGGAAGGAACTGAAATTGTTGAACTATGTTCCAGTAGCCTTGATTCTTGAAGATTATTGTATAACTATACAGCTTTTAATAATGTGATTGTGAAAACCTTGTGTCTGATGCTCCTTTTATCCAAGGTATGGACTGATAAATAAAAAAATAAGGAAAAAGAAACAAATAAATAATAAGGGGGATGAGCGGTAAAAAAAAATGGGGTAGCTTGAACTACTAGTGGTCAATAAAAGGGAAGGGTAAGGGATATGGGATGTATGAGATTTTTCTTTTTATTTGTTTTTCTGCAGTGATGCAAATGTTCTAAAAATTGATCATAATGATGAGTACACAACTATCTGATGATATCGTGAGCCACTGATTGTATAGTATTGATGAACTGTATGTGCTTGGAAATTTCTCAAGAAAAGCATTTAAAAAAAAAAGAAATTAAAAAAAATTATTAAGACCTGTTATGTGCCCCAGCTGTGGTCTACCCTGGAGAATTTTCCGTGCATACCTGAGGAGAATATATATCCTACTGTTTTGAGGCAAAATGTTATAAATATATATATGTGTGTGTGTGTGTCTGTTAATTCTAGTTTATTTACCATATTATTTATGTTTTCTGTTTCCTTATTGATTCTGTATTTAGATGTTCTATCGACTGAAGAATCTGATGTGTTGAAGTCTCCCGCTATTATTATAGAGCTGTTTATCACTCTCTTCAGTTTTGACTGTTTGTCTCGTGTACTTTGGGGCACCTTAATTAGGTGCATAAATATTTATGATTGTTATTTCTTCTTGATGAATTGTTCTTTTATGAATATATAGTGTCCTTCTTTGTCTCATATCATTTTTGTATTTAAATTTTATATTGTCTCATATTAGTGTAGCTACCCCAGCATTTTTTTTTTGGTTTGTTTTTGGTTACTGCTTGTATGTAATATCTTTTTCCATCCTTTCACTTTCAACCTGTTTGTATCTTTGGGTCTAAAATGAGTGTCTTATAAACAGAATATAGATGGATCATTTTTATGCATTTTGAAAATCTGTGTCTTTTGATTGGCAAATTTAATCTATTAATATTCAATGTTATTACTGTAAATGCAGTACTTACTTCAACAGTTTTATCATTTGACATTTATTTGTCAGATCTGTTTTCTCCTATATTTTTATCCTTTTAGTTACTCTTACTAATACTCTTCATTTATGTACCCTCTCCCAGGCCTCTCTCTCCTGTCTTTACTTTTCAGCTGGCAGAACTTCCTTCAGTAGTTCTCATAGGACAAGTCTCTTGTCAATGATCTCTCTCAGCTTCTGTTTATTTGTGAATATTTTAAACTCTCACTCATATTTGAAGGACAGCTTTGCTAGATAGAGAATTCTTGCTGGTAATTTTTCTCTTTCAGTACCTTCAACATATCCTACCATTGTCTTCTTACCTCCATGATGTCTGATGAGAAATCAGCACTTAGTCCTATTTGGCTTCCATTATGTATGGTGAATCACTTGTCTCTTGCTCTTTTTAAAATTTTCTCCTTTTCTTTGGTATTTGACAGTCTGATTAGTATTTTTCTTGGAGTGGGTCTATTAGGATTTATTCTGTTTGCAGTATGTTGGGATTCTTGGATTTGCATATTCATGTCTTTTATAAGAGTTGGAAATTTTTCAGCCATTATTTCCTCAGATAGTCTTCCTGGCCCTTTTCCCTTCTCTTCTCCTTCTGGGATACCTATGAGACAAATGCTTCTGTGATTCATGTTGTCAATCATTTTCCAGAGACTCTGTTCAATTATTTTCCATTTTTTCATTTGTTATTTTGCTTGTTTGATTTTGGTTGCTGTGTCTACTAGTTCACTGATCCTTCTGTCTTTCCAAATCTGCTCTTGTGTGTCTCTAGTATATTTTTAATTTTATATACAGTGCCATTCATTTCCATAAGTAGTTATTTTTCTGTGTGTTCTTTCAAATCCTTCTTTAGCATCTCCTAGTGTCTTCTTAATATCTTTTATCTCCTTATAAATTGTCCTTCATCTCCTTGAATTGATGTAGGAGATTCGTTTTGAACATCTTAAATTAGTTGCTCCAAATTCTATGTCTCCTCTAACTGTTTGTTTCTTTGATTGGGCCATATCTTCCTTTATTTTAGTATGCCTTGTGATTACTTGCTGATATCTGGCCAACTGATTATCTAGTTGGGTCTATCCTGAATGTCAGTTTCTCTCTCTTGCTTAGGATTTAGATGTTGCTTGGGTTTGTATTTAGGCACTGCTTTGACAGTTTGATCATTAGTACTTCCCAGCTCAGCCAAAATAGGGCCAGGTATCCAAGCAGGGGGCATGGACAAACTCCAATCATCCTGAAACAGTGTCTGGAGAGACTCCAAGAGACCCTGTTTTTTTCCCCTGCACTTTCCAGCCTGCCCAGCAGATGGTACTCTTTGGGTACTTATTCATTCTCAGAAGCTGTAACACATGGAGCCCAGCAGTTTTTGACCAGGCAGGGATGAAACTGTAGAGTTCTTGTGCTCTCACTCTGCAAGCTAATATCTGATTCAGGGTTGGGCTTTGTTCCTCTCATTACTTGGGCCAGAGAACTCCTGCAGCCACCCCAATCAACAGTCATCCCCCAAGCAAGGATTGGGCCACCTAATGCTGCTAACCTCAACTTGGGTAAAGGCACCTGGAGCTGCAGCTGGAATTACAGTTTTTACCCACATTTTCTAAGTCTATTTGACCCACACTGACCTGGGCATTGAAATGTCCTCCACTGTCTCCCACATCCCCAGTTGATTTGGATAGTTTCTTCCTGTTTACTTGCTGTTTGGGGGAAAGAAGTAAATTTTTACCATTCTCTCTCAAATTCTCCATTTTGGAAGTTCCTCCTTGGTGGCTCTTTGTACTCTGTGCTCCTCAGTGGCTTATGTACTGCCATGGGCCTCTATGCACTTGGGTCTCTGTGTGTGGATATGCCTGGGAATCTGTCTCACTGCTGTGAGAGATTTTATAGTCTGTGTGGGAGGTGGGAGGGATCCTGACTGCTGCCTCTGGGCACTTTTCAAGCTGTGTGGGCCTGAATGATGTGGAGGGATGTGGACTAATCAGTCTTGGGTAGACATTTCATACTTGAAATTTTCCTCTTTGATTCAGTGATTGTGGGATAGTTCTACAGTCTTTACCTTCCTCTGGAGTTCTGAGCAAGTGAAATTTGTCCTATTTTTTGCTGAATCTCTGGGGAAAGGTTTTCAGTAGATGTATTACATCATCACATTGATGACATCTTGCCCATTTTAATATTTTAAAGTGTTAGACCTAGGGATAAGTCTCTGAGATTTCTCTTCCTTATGTTTGTATCTAGCTAGTGATATGATAGGAATTTATTTGAGTGCCAAGAGCTACGAAAGACAAACCATTGCAAAATAATACCTTTCACAGCCTGCAAATTGACTCTGTATTGGTTGGTGGTTTCCTTCAGAATTTAGACTCCTATGAAGATCAGTCCAAGGCAAATGTGAAGTGCAGGTCTTCTTCATTGTGGTAGTTAGATTCAGTTTTCAACTTCACCAGGTGAAGGTACCTAGTTCTATTGCTGTAGACATGAACCAATGATACGTGAATCTCATCTGTTGCTCATTACATCTGCAGTCAGTGAAGAGGCATGCCTGCTGTAATGAATGATGTTTGATTTACTTGGCTGATGCTTAAATGAGAGAGTTCAATGTAGCACAGCCCAGGCAGCTCAGTATACCTCATCTCAGCACTCACAGCTCAGCCCAGGCCTTTGAAGATGCAGAAAGAAATTACCCCGGGGAAAGTTGTTGGAACCCAGAGGCCTGGAGAGAAGGCCAGCAGAGGTTGTCCTGTGCCTTCCCACATAAGAAAGAACCTCAGTTGAAAGCTGCCTTTCCTCTGAAGAACTAATGAAATAAATCATTTTATTGAAAGCCAATCTGTCTCTGGTGTGTTGCATTCTGGCAGCTAGCAAACTAGAACAGATCTTGGTACCAGGAGTGGGGTGCTACTGGGGTTTGTAAATACCAGATATGTTGGAACAGTTTTTTGGATGGCTAAGGGGAAGATTTTGAAGGAACTGTGAAGAGAATAATGGAGAAGTCCTGGAGTGCTTGAAGAGACTGTTGGGGTAAACGAAATCACTGCCAATCTGGACAAAGGGGGACACAAAAGGGACAAATTGGAGTTTGCAGAGTGAGAACCATGGAAACTCGGGTCTGAAGCCAAGAAACCTCAGGCCAGGGGAGTGGACCCACCCATAGACATGGAGAGGATGAGCCTCCCACCTTGTTGCGTGGAAGAGTTGTGCCATCTCAGGTCTTGGAAAAGGTACAGCATGCTCCTTGGGGACTGGGGAGAGCCTGGCTGCCACTACATGGAGGGGTTGAGCATGTGCCCTGGAAATGGCAGAGAGCCCAGGTGTGGTCCCGATGCCTGGAGAGAGTAGAGCCAAGAGAAAGGTAGTCTCCTCAATGTTCCCTGAGGTTGATTTGGAAAGAGGCAGGCCACTGCATAGGCCCTTGGAAAGGGTGGGACTGCCACTTTCATAAGTTGAAGGATAAATGACTTCCAGACTTTGAAATCCAATAGTGTTTGACCTGCAGATTTTCCTTCCAATTTCTCCCTATGGATCCTGTGACTGTCCTCCTTTGCATATTGGCTCCAGATAACTTGTTTTGAGATTCATAGGCCTACAGCCAGAAGAGAGTTTTGTTTTGCACCTCAATATTGTTTAAGGTGATGTGTGTAGTTGCCAAGTTGACAAGGGGTGGACATGTGGTAGTTAGATTCAGTTGTCAACTTGGCCAGGTGAAGGTACTTAGTTCTATTGCTGTAGAGATGAACCAATGATTCGTGACCCTAATCTGTTGCTCATTATATCTGCAGTCAGAGAAGTGGTGTGCCTGCTGTAATGAATGATGTTTGATTTACTTGGCTGGTGCTTAAATTAGAGAGTTCAATGTAGCACAGCCCAAGCATCTCAGTATACCTCATCTCAGCACTCACAGCTCAGCCCAGGCCTTTGGAGATGCAGAAATGAATCACCCCATGGGAAGTTGTTGGAACCCAGAGGCCTGGAGAGAAGGCCAGCAGAGATCGTCCTGTGCCTTCCCACATCAGAAAGAAAATTATCTGCCTTTCCTCTGAAGAACTAATGAAATAAATCCCCTTTTATTAAAAGCCAGTCCATCTCTGATGTGTTGCATTTTGGCAGCTAACAAATTCATCTATTCTGAGACTGAGTTTGTCTTGGGCTTATGCTTGCTCATGGCCTTGGGACTTCCCATGTGTTCTAGTTTACTAGCTGCTGGAATGCAATGTACCAGAAACAGAATTGCTTTTAAAAAGGGGAATTTAATAAGTTACTAGTTTACAGTTCTAAGGCTGAGAAAATGTCCCAATTAAATCAAGTCTAAAGCAATGTCCAATCTAAGGCATCCAGGGAAAGACACCTTGGTTCAAGAAGGCCGATGAAGTTCAGGGTTTCTTTCTCAAGTGGAAGGGCACATGGTGAACACAGAGTTTCTCTCTCATCTGGAAGGGCACATGGTGAACATGGTCAGGGTTGTTCTCTCGTCTGGAAGGGCACATGGCAAGCACAGCATCATCTGCTAGCTTTTTCTCCTGGTTTCCTGTTTCATGAAGGTCCCCAGGAGGCATTTTCCTTCTTCATCTCCAAAGGTTGCTGGCTGGTGGACTCTCCTTATTGCAGCTATATTGTTCTGCTATGCTATCTCTGAATTGTCTCATTCTCCAAAATGTTTCCTCTTTTATAGTACTTCAGAAACTAATCAAGACCCACCTGAATGGATGGAGACATGTCGTCATCTAACCCAGCTTAACAACCACTCTTGATTAAATCTCATATCCAGGGAGATGATCTAATTACAATTTCAAACATACAGTATTGAATTAGAAGAAATGGCTGCCTTTTCTTTAATTTGCATGGCTTTTTTAAGGTACGTACATCATTTCAAACCAGCACACCATGTTTATAGGAATTCGAATGACCCCTCTAGTCCTTGTGAATTAGACTCCCTCCCTCTCCTGAGTACTCTATTGGATGTCAATGTATATCATCCTTTGCTCCAGGATTCTTTGACTTAATTGCTTCTTGTACTATTGTTGCTCTTCCAAAGCTGCTTCTGCCTATAAAGCAAGGTTTAGGAAGGTGAGCCAGAGATGAGTTTCCTGTTTCAGCCTTTCAGGCTGCCATCTGATAGGTTGTCATATATATTACTGGTACCCCAGAATACACAGAAGTGTTACTTAGCTCCCTCACAAATGAGAGCACAGGCTGTTTCTACAGCAAGCCAGTGGGAGCATGGGTTAGCAGCCATCAAGGGCTCCATGAGCTTCTACCATTTTTAAAGTTGCATTTTCTTGATTCAGCACTTGCTCAGTTACTGCCATCTTTTAACTGTTTTCTGGAGTTTTGAGTAGGATGACTCTGCAGGCTTTTGCTATTTTTTCAAAGATTCTGTTGAGGGAAAGCACCCTGGAGCATATAACCCTGCCATCTCAGTCAACCAGAAGCTTCTCTTCTACTTTTGAAAGATAATTTCACTGGACACAGAAATCTAGGTTGGTGTTTTTTGTTTTCCTTTGGACACTTTAAAGATTTTATTCCACTCTGTTCTTGATTGTATACTTTCTAAGGAGAAAACTTATGCAATTCTTGTCCTGGTGCCTCCATGAGTTTTATTTTTCCCCTCTGGCTTCTTCCAAATTTTCTCTTTGCATCTGATTTTCTGCAATTTGAATATGATAGGCGTATGTGTAAAATTTTTAGTATTTATCCTGATTGGTGATCTGTGAGATTGCTGGATCTTCGGTTTTGTGTGCGTCAATAGTTTTGGAAAATTCTCAGGCATTGTTACTTCAAACATGTCTTCTGTTCCTGTTCCCATTTCTTCTCTGGTGCTCTGAGTAAGCATTTACACCTCTTTAATTTACCCCACAGTTCTGGGGTATTCTGAAGATTAATGGTTGCCAGAGGGTAGGAGGAGGAAGCAATGGGAATGAGAGTTTAATGGTCATAGAGTTTCCTTTTGGGGTGACAAAAATTTTCTGGAACTAGATGGAAATGATGGTTGTAAAACATTGTGAATGTACTAAATGCTGCTGAAGTGTACACATTAAACTAGTCAAAATTCTGAATTTCATATCAATTTTTGAAAAAATGAATTTAAATGTTGTGGTAGACAGAATTTTAAGATGGACATGCACACACTAATACACATACGAGATACCCTGGTTATTCAAACATGAATCTAAGGCACTGCTGTGAAGTGATCATGCAGATTAATTAAAGTCCCAAATCAACTGATCTTAAGAAAAAGAGATTATCTGGGTGGATTTGACCTTATCATATGCCCTGTAAAGCAGACAGTTTTCTCCAGATGATAGCAGGAGGAGAAGCCAGAGAAATTGAAAATGTAAGAGTAATTTAAAGTGAGGAAGTTTCTCTGTTGTTGAAATTGAGAGAGCCATGTGACAAGCATCTAAGAAAGACCTTTAGGATTTGTATGACAGTTAGCAATAAAATGAGGACCAGAGTCCTACAATTGAATTCTGCCAATAAGAATGTGCAACTTTTCCCTAATTGAGCCGTTAAATGAGTACACAGCCAGCCAACATCATGATTTCAGCCTTGGGAAACACTGAACAACGAATACAGCAATGCTGTGCCTGACTTCTAACCCACAGAAACTATGAAATAATTAAATTTGTGCTGTTTATGCCTTCAAGTTTATGGTAATTTGTTACACCGAACTAGAAAACTAACACTGGTCTTACTATATTTATGACATGGAAAAATGTCCAATGTACCGTTAGGCAAAAAAAAAGTTTCCGAATAGAATATATTGCTCAAATAAAATATGTTCATATATATCATGTGTAATTTCAGTAATTTTTAACAAATCAAATGAGTTTTTGTGATGTGTTTAATATTTAAGAAAGCCATTACTATCACCTTTGTATTACGGCAGAAGGGAGATTGATCTTAAGCCATTCTTAACATTTTCAAGAAAAATTGTGATTTTATATAATTTGAATACAATGATTTCTTTAAGAAAATTTTAGTAATTATAAAAAGGTGGTAGTGTACAGTACTTGATAGAATTTTTTAAACAGCGATAACTTTCCCACTGGTCATTGTTATATGACTCATGTTATATTATGATTTATTAAAGCATTTGTAATAACTAAAGGACACTATCTTTTATTGCTATGAAATGTTTAGAACCATTGGCATTAAAAATAAGTTATTCAATTAAAAAAAGATTTGAGAGGTAAACAATAAGTTCTTCTACAGAAGAAATGGAAAATATTATGATAGAAGTTTATTTTCCTTCACACTTTAATCTTGTTGCTAAGCAATATGCAGTAAAATCCTTAAAGGAGAAATACATTTATGATATAATTCTTCCTGGAGTTAATAAAGTTTTCCTTTACATAATACATGCATGGAAATCAATTTCTAATTATATACACTAAAGTTGATAAGTACATTGTGTGATTTTTGGAAAACAATCATTAAAATAATAAGGTATTTTAAAAGAATAGACTCTAATAAAAACTGAAGAAGGCTAAATTACAGATCAATGAGATGTGTATTAGTGTGTGTCTTTTAATCATTTGTAATTTACAAAAATAGATTATTTGCTTATACAGAGGACTTGGGAAAATGTATACACTTTGAAACTGTTCCTTTCAAAGTCCATTTTTTTCTTGACTGTTATTCTGTCTAGAAGATATTTGTAATCTTAAATATTAAAGAAAAATTATAAGTTTTGATTTATCTTTGCTCAAGCAAAAGTATTCCTTTACATAAAGTGTATGAAAAATAAAATTTCTGTAAGAACATACAGTAAACTCATTTACAGTCTGTATTATACGTATCTGTATTCCTTCAATTTTAAAATGATCATTAAAGATAATAAAGATACTTAAAAGTAGAAAATTGAACTATGCTAAGAATTAAAGACAATAAAAATCCAACAATCTATTGAGGTGATAATTTTTTAATCCATCAAAGTGTTTTCCAAACATGCCAGGTCTTACTAATTACCTGGGGTACTTCTTAAAAGTACAAACTCCCTTGTTCTATCCCAAAACTACAGAGGATGAACTTGTGAACCTATGTGTTATTTATATACCTAGGATGTCAACCAAGAAAGTGCAGATTTGGGAAGTCCTGGTAGGTCAGGCTTACAAACAAACAAACAAACAAACAAAATGAAACAAAGTTTTGCTATTCAAATGAAGGAAATGCAAAAGTGTCATGTTCAAGGATGTTCACTCAGCTATATTGACAATATTAAAAATAGAGGAAACATATACAAATGATCAAATGTTGTGCTGCTACAAAAAGGAACAAAGTCGTGAGGCATGCAATGATGCAAATGAACATGTGGGACATTTGATGAGGAAAAATAAGCCAGAATGAAAGGACAATTATGGTATGGTCTCTTTTATAAAATGCTTCTAAGAAAACAGGGGCCTAGATTGTAAGTTTTTATAGCAGACATACTTAGTCCAGAGTGGTAATTATTATTTCTGGATTTTGAGAAGCTGTATATATATAAAGCCTGATATTTAGAAATAAGAATGAAGCCAATCATGTTGGGGTTTAAAGTAATTCAGAACACAGGGGTAAGGAAGACAATGTCTATATTTTAGAACCACATATAGTCTTTGAGACCAAAGGAAGAAAGGCTTATTTGATATGGAACCTAAATTTTCTATAGCATATACTCTAACTCAATCTATCTGTATAGCTCATTTGAACAATTGAAACACAGGGAGCCCAGAATAAGAGGTCCTTTAATCCTTTATAGCCTAATGTAATGCCTGGATACATCCTAGAGTATGTTAAGCAGATAGTCAAAAAGTATTGGCAAAGTCCCTTGATGGATGGGAGAAAAAGTATGGAACTATTAAATTTTTACATCAGGAAATCCCTGATACTGTGTCAAACTTTAGGGACACCCAAATCAATAAGCCAATCCCTTGATGTTGAAGCTTTCTCTTGCAAAGTTTATGTAGGTAGCAGAGAAGCTTAGCCTAACTATAGGTATATCTAAGGGTTACTTCTGGAGGACCTCTTTTGTTGCTCAGATGTGGCCTTACTCTCTCTAAGCCCAACTCTGAAAGTGAAATCATTCTTCTCCCCCCTACATGGGAGACGACATCCAGGGGTGAAAGTCTCCCTGGCAGCATGGGAGATGATGCCCAGGGATGAGCCCAGCCCTGGCACTGTGGGATCAACAATTCCATCCTGACCAAAAGAGGGGGGAAAGTGTAATTAATAAAGTATCAATGGCAGAGAGAGTGCAAGTACAGTCAAGAGGCTACTCTGGAGGTTGTTCTTAGGCAAGCTTTAGTTAGACAATTAGATAGGTAGATAGCTTTTAGCTATCATAACCTGCCAAATCTCAACTAGGACCATTCCAGCCAATCCTAAAGAACACCCAGGGCAATATATAAGATTCCACATGGGTTCCATGCACTAGAGTAACTTTCCAGAAACCTACAACCTCCAGATGGGTCCCTGGACCAGATAAGCACTGAAACCTAGAGGGCCCAGTTGAAAGGGAAAATTAAGTTTGTAGAATCTGTTCTGCTCAACTGATGTGGCCATTACCTGACTTTGGTAATAAATTTGTAGAGTGTATTATACTCAACTAATGCTGCAGTTGGGTGACTTTGGCAAAAAATTGTTGTAGAGTTTGTTATGCTTAACTGAGGTGGCTATTACATGTCCTTGGTAATAAATTATTGAAATGTGCACCCTAGCTGGGAGGACTGGCTATCCTTCCAGAAAGAGATGTATTTTGATAAAAAGAGTTATCTAGGTCCCAGGAAACTCTTCTCGGTCCCTGGCCAAATCCCAGAGGACCACCTGGGCCTGGTTACATAAGCTAATTGGAATTTGGCCACTATTGTGTAAAGATACCATATAAACTGCATGCAAGCAGTTAGACTAGAGAATCTCATCAGGGAGGGAGAGAGAGAGAGAGAGAGAGAGAAAGAGAGAATGCTATGCTGTGGATTCTTACCAGATAGACCCTAAATGCTGTCTCTGAGATTCCCCAGGACTTCTCTTCAGGTGTTGGTGCTGTCCTGCCTGGTGATATAACTATGTCTCATTTCTAATAATCTTTTCATTACTTTTCTAATAAATTCTATTTTTATACCACTGAGGTCTGTGTTGTCCATGAATCTGAGCCTATAAATTAAGTGGCCACAAATATCACATTGCCTTTCATGCAACAAAATTGGCATCATGGACAGAATTTGCATTTCATAGTGGTCAAGGTCAGTAAGACAAGCTTTAGAAAATCTGTGCAGAAAATATGGACTATGTGCTTCTGAAAATTGTGATACTTTGTTAGAGTCATTCTTGATAAATTTAAAGTTGCCAGTTTCTTGTCCTTTTTCTGTTCAGAATGTTGCTTTGAATTTGAATATTTTATCTCCTTAGTTTTTACTTTCTCCTACTATGAGACATTGTGGAATTTGTAATTCAGTAACCTTTTTTCAAGATTTACTTGAGATCAGTGTGGGTCAAAAAACTCTGTAAGAATCAAAAAATGGACTTTGAAAGGAACAGTTTCAAAGTATATACATTTTCCCAAGTCCTCTGTGTAAGCAAATAATCTATTTTTGTAAATTACAAATGATTAAAAGACGCACACTAATACACATCTCATTGATCGCCTTTATTTTATTTTATTTTGTTTTTTTCAGCGTGCATTCACTGTTACAGACATTAGTGAAAAGCCTGTTCAGGAGTTAGGAGAGCCATTTAGCAATATCTGACACAAGAGCTCACAGCCTCCATCCAAATAGCACTAAGAGATTAATAGTGGGCCATAAGCTTTCGACATCGACTAAGAGACAATGTCATTTTTGAAAAAGCCCTTTTTGAAAAAGTCCTCTATGCCCAAGGCAAAAAAATAAGAAATCCCATGATGGGATGATTTACCTTACTACTCACTTGCAAAGGAATGGGCAAAATGCACAGGACCCTGTGAAGATTGGGGAAATAGAATCAAACAGGGAGAGCCTATTCAAGTTACTCTTTGTCTAGAAAGCATTCCATTAGAAAAAAAGGAAGAAATGGTTGAGTGTGTCAAAAAGGATGGGCTTTGTTAACAGCGTATACAAAAATGTTTGAGCAGAGAGACCAAGGAATTTCTGAAAAGATTAATTGTGAAAAGAAATTGGCAGAGCTGCAGGGAAGACTGCCAATGTTGCAGAATCAAAATTTTGTTTTGGAAAATCAAATTTATAATTATCGGTCAGTAGCTGAAAAAGCCACAGTCCGTGTGGCCCAATATAAATATAAGAAGAGACGAGGTAAAAATAAACAAAAAGAAAATACATACAGTAATAGCCACTGCTCCTGCTGATTGAGACCCTGATAAGTGGGATGGTGATGTGCAGAATGAGACAGATGATGATGATGATAATGATAAAAAAGATCATAATATTTTAGATGAGAAGGTTTGTCAGAAAAAAAAGAATAAATATCCTCCACAAATAGGAACTCCAATACAAAGGCGAAAAGAAGAGAAACAGGGCAATCAGATTACTTTTAAAACCACTAAAGAAGATTTTACTCAACAAGAAATAATTGACATTCTTAGCTGTTTTACTCAGAACACTAGTGAGTTGTTAATTTCCTGGATGATCAGAATTGCTGATGCAAGGGCTGGAGGAGTGGTACTAAACTATGCCGATTGCATGAAATTTGTAGGAACTACCACTAATTCCTTCATACAGACTGCTTTTTGTGAGTTTAGTCAGCTGACAGGAGAAAGTTCTAACTTGTTGGTATTGGCTGCACAAGGGTGTAATAAACAATTCCCTACTGACACTATGTGGCTGCGAAATGATCAACCCTCATACACTTTGCAAGATGCTATGCAGAGATTGAAAGAGGAAGTTATAAAGTTAGCAATTATGTTAGGAGAAGCTGACACATATCATCTCCTCCCTGTCAATGTTTCACAGAGAAATGTCATTGTGAAAACAGCACCTCCTGCATATAAGCATTTAATAGTGGCATATTATTAGGTGAAACAGGCCATCCACTCAACAGGGTTCTGGATAAACTAGCAGAGCTGGGGGACATGGGAGACAGGAATACAAGGGAAGGAAAGACCAAAAAACATCATGGGAGTCAGTTCCCCAATACCAGTAATAGGATTTCCTGCAGAGACATGTTCCAAGCCCTGCTGGAAGCTGGGAGCAACCAAGAAAGTATTAACAGTTTGCCAAATAATGAGATAAAAAGAATGTATGAAGAAAAATGTAAACCAAGTTATAATCGTAAAGTGAATACTAATAATGCTCCTATTCCTGGCAAGGCAGAAGACCTGCATCCATCTCCTTCAGCACCTCTGTACCCTAATTTAGCCCCTTTCTTTTAGACAAAGGTATTAAGCCAAACCCCATTATCTATGACCCCAAATCTGTGGCTTCCCTTTGGTCTTATATTTCATATATTTGAATTGGGGATGTTGTTTAATATTGAGAAGCTCCTTGCTTGCAAGTTTTATGCTCACAGCTTTTCTTTACTTTTAAGTTGAAAAATCTGTTAACTTTCCATTGTATAAATTAGACATCAGTGAAAAGTAGCCTAAGAATGAAACTTTAAATTTCAATACCATCTTGTAATTAGATTTGTTTTGAAAAAGAAATATGATCAAAAAACTTTGAAAAAGTGAAAATTCTTGTTAAAAAATTATAAAATTACTTTTCAAAAATGCATTGATTAAAATGTTTTAAGTATTTGACATTATTCTGACAAGTTTAATTTTGATGGCAATTATACATGGTGAGATGCTTGTCTGAAGACAGTTTCCAAAAAAATCATTTTAGTAACTTAAATATGAAGGATATAAAAAAGTATTTTTTTTACTTTTTTTATTGTATAGTATAACATATATACAAAGCAAAGAAATAAAAAATAAAATAAAACAATAGTTTCCGAAGCACTCTTCAACAAGTAGTTACAAAACAGATCCCAGAGTTTGTCATGGGCTACTAAACGATCCTCTCAGATTTTTCCTTGTAGCTGCTCCAGAAATATAGGATGCTAGATAGCTTAAATATTTTCTTATTATCACAATTGACTTTTTTTCCTTCTTTTTTTGTGAAAAATAACATATATACAAAAAAAGCTATAAATTTCAAAGCACAACACCACAATTAGTTGTAGAACATATTTCGGAGTTTGACAATGGGTTACAATTTCACAATTTTAGGATTTTACTTCTAGCTGCTCTAAAATACTGGAGACTAAAAGAGATATCAATTTAATGATTCAGCATTCATATTCATTTGTTCAGTCCTATCTTCTATGTATAATTCCACCATCAACTTTGATCTTTCCATACCTCTGATTGGGGTTGTTTGGGCTATGACAATTCTAAATTTTTGATATTGGAAGGGTCTGTCACTAATATGGGGTAGGGAGATGGAACTATCTGATGTTCTGGAGAGGCTGGGCTAGGTTTCAGTACTTATCTGGACCAGGCACCCATCTGAAGTTTGTATGTTTCTGGAAAATTACTCTAGAGCGTGGAACCCTTATGGAATTTTATATATTGCCCTAGGTGTTCTTTAGGATTGGCTGGAATGGTCCTGATTGGGGGTTGGCAGGTTATGATAAGTAGCAAGATCTACCTGAAGCTTGTGTAAGAGCAACCTCCAGAGTAGCCTCTCAACTCTTTTTGAACTCTCTCTGCCACTGATACTTTATTAATTACAAAATTGTGTTTTTATTACAAAGAAAAGGAGGATAGTTTTGTCCAAAGATAAAATGAATGGCTGTTACAGAGTGAGGAAGGTATAAGACAAAGCCTACATAGATACAGTAAGTTGCCAATGGTTTGTGGAAGAGGAAATTATGGTCAAAGTTAAAAAAAAGATTTAATAGGTCTATCTACAAAATTTTTGAAAGCTTTAAAATCAAATAATATACTGATGCAGGATGAAAATTTAGTTTTCCTCTGTTAAAGTGACAAAATTTTCTTGGACTGTTAGCCTGTTTTAGTGAAAAGTTATAGAAGTCTTTCTTAAATAACCAGTGTAAAAAGCAAAGAGTCTGTCTTATCAGAATAACTTCTTGTACTTTATGTTGATGTTATCATGTCCTTAGCTATGTAAGAAAAATAAATCATCACACTGTTTGAAAAGGATTTTATGATTCATAAACAGTGGCTAATGAATTAACTATTTGAATGTCTATCTGGAAGCAGTAATTGAGAAATCACGGAAGGGAACTATGGGGAAAAACATCATGAAAAAGTAAAATTGTTCAATGTATTAATGATTCTGTTTTTCATGTAGATGCCCACTCAACCTTAAATTCACCTGAATGTGAGTATAATGCTACTGCAAATGCCTTGGCCAAAATTGCTGAGAATGCCATTCCTGAAGAAGACTCTGCTCTTGCACAATGGGTGCACTGGCAACCAAGGCATTTAAGCACACAAACTATGCATAGGTGGGCACAAGTCAAAGAGACTGATTTACCTTTTCCTATTTTAAATACAAACAATACCAAAAATAATAATAGGGGAATGGCAAGAGGAACACTCCCTGCTCACATATGGCAAATTGAGTTTATTGGATCACTGCCTTGTAATAGAGTGTGTCAATCCATATGCACCTGTGTAGAGACCTACTCTGGAGTGCTTGCTATTGTGCATACCAATGTGTAACCCAAAGAAACATGTGTAAAAGTTTAGATATTACTACAGATCCCCTTTTACAAATCCAAAGTGACAATGGTTCCATTTTAAGGGCAATGAATAATTATTCCTTATAAAAAGAAAACTGGGAAAACCTAAATCATGTTCCTAATGTAACAACTTGTGTGAGAAGATTTGGATCTACTGATATCAAAATTAGCTCTAAAGTCTGAATAAAGAAACATAACCAAGACAGGCCAAGGGCCACTGAAATAATAGCAGAGGGAAATAAAAATAGAATTATAGTGACCTATGCTGGAAAGAATAAATTAAAAACATTGCCCACTAATCAAATTTTCTTTATGAATGAGTACGTTACAGTGTTTATCATCTCCAACTGAATGACTGAATAATAGCCTGGCATTGTGGGCTCATACCTAGGCCCGAGTGCATAATGTCTCTCACTGCTGGATCTGTGCTGAACTGCCTACTGATAGAGCTGAAGGACTTTCCAGGTGAATAACACCAGCCACTGAACAGAACTGAACTTAGCTAAATCTAACAACTGCTAAAGAATTTGTGCTGTTATATATATAAAATACTTTGTGTATATATATGTATATAATCCCTAATAATCAAGATTCTGTTAAACATGCTTTACAAGAAACAGATGAAGAGGTAAAAGTCATACACACCCTTTCCCAAGACCCTTTGCAGTTATGATGGACCCCTCCCACTGGTACTTGATGTTTGATATTAATAACATTAGCCAGTATAATATCATCTTTAATTCTACTCTGTTGCTTGTTCTCCTGCTGTTGTCTTTTTGTGTTTGTCCCAGACCAGGATAGTGAGTATAAAAATATAGTGTACTGGCTGGGTAATGTGTTTGTTTGTCTAAGAATATTGTACTGGCTGGGTGAGACCCATTACTAATATACTGTTGCTATAGGTGAACTGGTTCCTAATATATAGTATTGCTGTAGGTGAATCTGTTCCTAATATACACTATTGCTGTACCAGAAAAGTGATGCCCAGATAATGTGAATGATGTGTGTTTATCCCAAATTCCTTTGTCTTTATCTGTTTAAATTTGCTTCAAAGATGAGCCTGGCCTGCATCATGAACAGACCAGACTCTAAGGGTCGAATGAAAGGGAAAACTAAATTTGTAGAGTCTGTTCTGCTCAACTGATGTGGCCATTACATGACTTTGGTAATAAATTTGTAGCTTGTTATACTCAACTAATGTTGCCATTATGTGACTTTGGTAATAAATTGTTGTCGAGTTTGTTATGCTTAACTGAGGTGGCCATAATTTGATCTTGGTAATAAATTGTTGAAATGTGCACTCTAGCTGGGATGACTGGCCATCCTCCCACAAAGAGATGTATTTCGGTAAAACAAGTTATCTAGGTCCCAGGAAACTCCTCTCGGTCCCTAGCCAGTTCCCAGAGGACCACCTGGGCCCAGTCATGTAAGCTAATTGGAATCTGGCTACTGCTGTGTAAAGATATCATATAAACTGCATGCAAGCAGTTAGAAAGAGAGAGAGAGAATCTCATGAGAGAGAGAGAGATAATGCTATGCTGTGAATTCTTACCAGGCAGACGCTGAATGCTGTCTCTGAGATTCCCCAGCACTCCTCTTCTGGTGTTAGTGCTGTCCTTCCTGGTGATGTAACTATGCCTCATTTTTAATAATCTTTTCATTACTTTCCTAATAAATTCTATTTTTATATCACCGAAGTCTGTGTTCAATGTATTAATGATACTGTTTTTCATGTAGATGCCCACTCAACCTTAAATTCACCTGAATGTGAGTATAATGCTACTGCGAATACCTTGGCCCAAATTGCCACAAATATCACGTTGCCTTTCATGCAATACCAGGTTCTCCAGAACATCAGACAGTTCCATCTCCTTACCCCATATTAGTGACAGGCCTTTCCAACATGAAAAAGTTGGAATGGGCATAGCCCAAATACCCCTAAACAGTGGGAGAGAGATCAAAGGTGATGGTGGAGTTATACAGGAAAGATAGGATTTAAAAAATGAATATGACTGTTGAATCATTAAATTGATATCTCTTTTAGTCTCCATTATCTTAGGGCAGCTAGAAGTTAAAACCTAAAGTTGTGGAATTGTAACGCATGTCAAACTCTGAAATATGTTCTACAAGTAATTGTGGTGCTGTGCTTTAACATTTATTGCCTTTTTTCATATATATGTTATTTTTCACAAAAAAGAAAAAAACGTCGATTGTGATGATAAAAAAATATTTATGCCTTCTAGCCTACTACATTCTGGAGCAGCTAGAAGGAAAAATCTGAGAGGATCATACGGTAGCCCTATCTAACTCTGGGATCTGTCCTGTAACTACTTGTTGAAAAGTATTTTGAAAACCATTGCTTTTTCCTTTCTTGTTTTGTATATATGTTATATCATATGATAAAAAAGTTAAAAACAAAAAAGAGGAAACAGAAATGTGAATAAATGAGAAAAGAAGTGAATTATGATGCAATTATACGATGGAATACTATACTGTTGCAAAAATAAATGGCTTACATGCATTTATCTATGCATACATCAACACAGATGGTTGATTACAACTTGTGTTGGTGAATATGTGACCGAACAGTTTGACTTTTTCAAGGGCAATCTGTATATATGTGTCTATTCAAACAATACAGATAAGTATGAAAATATGGAAATAAAACAAATATAAATCAATTGAGGATTGATTAAATCAATTATGAATCAGCTATAATAATTTAAATACTCTTGATTCATTAAGTAAAGGTAGAGTAGTTTCATTTTTTCTAAACTGGAAATATATAGAAGACATTTTTAAGCAAAAAGTAAACCAGCGGTAGAGCAGTTTATGGTATGTGATCTCATTAACATAAATGCATAAATAAATTATGTGAGTATGAGTAGTAGACAGAGAGCATTTAGTACGACTATGATCAAATCTATTTATGCTCCTACGTTACAGCTTATATATTTTTTATTTTTTCATTTTATTCTACAGCTTATATATTTTTAAATTTTAATGTAAGAAATATTTGAAGATCAAAAACAGCCTAATATTCAAGAAAACTTTATATGAAATGAATTGAACTAAATTTTTTAAATGTCCATTTAGTCTTCATTTTTGAACATTTAAAATGTTCAAAAAAGTAATAATGTGTCCATCTGTATAAAGAAAGAATGACAAAATTACATAGCAAAATGTTAACAGTGGGGAATATGGTGAAGGACATGTGGTAGTTCTTTGTGCTATTCTGGCAACCGTTCTGTAAGCCTGAAATTATTTCATAATAATATAGTTTTTAAATGCCATTTACACAATGGTGGGATACCTTTTGTTTCTTTTTGTTTTGCTGCTATCACACAGTTTGCCACCCGTACTTAATAATAACAATTGCTTAGGAAACTTCTCAAATGTAGGTTCCCAGGACCAACTCCAACCTACTAAATTAGCATCCTTAGGGAAGGACTCTCAGAATCTTAATCTCAGGTAAAACATTACCTGATGAACTTGGCAACAAATTTTTAAAAAATAAGATAAAATATATCAATAAAAATACAAAGAACAAAACAAAACACAACATAAAATAAAACAAAAATTTAAAAACAAACTAAAATAAACCAAGTAATACCCACTTCTGGTGGACTTATTAGAAAACAGTAATGCTCATACTACAGATAACAAATTGGGACAACATTTTTCAAGGCCAATTTCTATGACAGTTAAAAACATCCATATTCTTTTATACAACAATGACAGTTCTGTGAACTTAAAACCCTCAGGTTGATATTTTAAAATCTATGTACAAAGAAGTCCAGTCATCATTGTCTCAAATAGTGAGAACTACATACAGCCCAAATGTCCATCAGTACAGAAATGGATGTGTGCATATTATGTTTATTTTTAAGGGAAATATTTGGACTGATTTAGAGTAAAATGTAAATAGTATATTTCTTGGGGTGGAAATAAATATATTACTTTATCTGTATTTTCTAAATTTGCTGAGTGTTTTCTCTGGCATCTTGGGAACTTGTTTAGCCCAGGCTATATCCCTAGGGCAATACACACCAGTAAAGGATACAACAAAGTGAATAAATATTCTAGCTTTCCTTGACTAATTGGGACAATTCTGATGCACATTGTCCATGGTTCCTTAGACTTAGAGGGTTCCCATCAGGATTTAGTCATACTTGCTTTTTGGCCGTATCAGTCTCTGGTGCTATATTTTTAAAAAACTTTCCCAACCTAAAACTATATGCAAAATGACATTTGTTATGTTTTATGTTTAATGGCTTTGTATCTTTTATTGAAACATTTAATGTCTATATTTTAGTATATGACAGGAATAAGGCATTTTTTCCCCAAATAGTTAACTAACTATCCCAGCACCATTTCTTCAATAATTCAACTCTTTGCCACTCATTCAAGATGTCTCAATCAGCTTACTAATATTTCTGCATACTTGGGTGGACAATTGGCTTCCTCTTCTGTTTCATTCCTTCTATATTTATTTTGGTAAAATATTGTTTTAATATTGTACCTTCATAATATTCTTTAACTATCAGCCTAACTTCCCCAAGTTACTGTTCTCAATTGTTGAAAGATCTCAGTATTGCTCTATTTTAGAAGGGAGTCTAGAGAGTCCTTGGTAAACTGAAGTTGCACTAATACACATTTTGGGGAGACCATCAATTTTTGCCACAGTCTCTTCAGATCTGATAACCCACCAGAAGGCTCAGTGAATCCCTTCATCGAAGCACTGAACCTACACTGACCCTTCATAAAGGGAACCGCCAGCTTAGGTTTATGTTCAAAGGCCTTAAAAGGGGGGAGGGCAGACTGGAGGGTCTATATCTACAATATGATTCAGTAGCAGAAACAGGTTGCGATGATTTTGCAACTCGAATTCTATTTTTCCAATTGAAAATTGTATTATCTAATTATAACAACCAAAAAAAGAAAGCACACTAATGCAAGATTTTAAATAATAGGGAAAACTGTGTGCGAGTGTGTACAGTATGGGAACTTTCTGTGCAATTTTTCTGTAAACCAAAAATTGCTCTAAATTCAAGTTTTTTTTTAAGTGCCTGCTGATGGAGAACAAAATAAAAACAATCACCTACCCTCTAGACACAAACAGAAAAGAAGATAAAATGAAAGTTAAACAAAAATGCCACTTCCTATTTTCCAGACTTTCTAGATGTGCATTCCCCGACTCCGCCCCTCTTCCACCCCTTTCCCGCCCTGCCCCGCCAGTT
>PVIY010006238.1:51302-89024 GCA_004026745.1 Myrmecophaga tridactyla
TTACGAGACCCAGAGCTGACGTTTGGAAAAGTTTCTCCTCCCAGTTGCGGTCTGCTAGCCTTTTGCGACGGTGGGCGGGCTAGCTGTAGTCCTGAGGGCGGGCGAGCCTGTAGCCCAGGGAAAGAGGAAGTCTTAGAAGCTAACCCTGATCCGTGGCAGGTTGGTGGGCACTGACCCGGGTGGGGTGGTGGAGGGCAAAGACCAGAGCGGCTCCAGGACAGATTCTCCCTTCCCCGACACTGACCCGTTTTTTGCGAGCAATGAAGGGCTTAGGGGTAGGAGATCAGGAGAGGCCAGAGCTTGAGAACCCATACCAGATCAGATCTCCAGGAGGCGGGCGAGCAGGCGTTGTCTGATGAAGGGGGAGTGCCGGGGTGGGGGGTGGCGAGGAATCAACTAGATTCTCGCCGGGCGGCTTAAGCGGGGGCGCAGTCGGCGATCCCAGGTTTTGGGAAAGCGGACGCCGCAGCGGGTCGAGGCCTATACATTCGCAGCATCTCTTCACCCTTGGTCCGCTTTGGAGCCGGAAATGGTGGGCTGCGGGGACCTGAAGGGGCGGTGCCGCAAAAGAGGGGGACAAGGTTTTGGTCCGGGGACCAGCTCTCTATTGCTAGGCAGACTTTTGAGCCAGCAGGCTTCTGACCCAGCGAAAGAGGCGGGGAGCGAGAAACTGTTTCTGGCCCCTGCAGGTTGGTGTAAGCATGGGTACAGCTTGCGAATCTTGGGGTAAGAATGACAAAGCACCGAGATCACAGCGGGTCCTGATTTGCATTTGCCCACTCTACCACTCCGCCATTCGTCCATCTTGGTGCCTAAGATGGTCGGCAGTGGAAGAGGGAGAGCTCGAGAGGACAGTGCGATCCAGAGCTGCCTGGCGGATAGCCAGCTTGGAATTCTTTATAAATTAAACTCAGCAATCTCTCCTGACTCCCCCGTCCTATTTACGAGAGAAAAAAAAAGGTAATTAGGTGATGGGTGGTATGAGACAGTGGAGATAGGAGGCCTAAAGAAGAGATTTAAAATGGTTTGGAAATAATTATGTTAATTACGATGGACATTTAAGGGGAGGGGACAGGGTAGTGCGTCACAGGACAGGAAAGGAAGCCATGAGACCAGGTGAAGGAAAACCAAAAGGTGGCACAATTTGACTAGCAGAGTCTTAAATCAATAACGGATCTGGTGCCCCCGATACTTTGATCAAGTGGTCAGTCCCGGTCATTGTTGTATTTCTGTCTGCAGGTCTTTAGGTCCGTTGGAGCGGCAGATCTCAAGTCTTAAAGAGGAGTACTGCCTCTGATCCCTGCAGGTAGGGGACTGCCAGGGTCCCTCTTGGGTGGGATTATCAAGAATCAGAACAGAATCTGGGAAACCAACACTAACCCTTCTGCCTGTGTTAAGTGCAGGAGAAACGTGGCAGAGATAGTAGATGAAAACGGTGGGCCTAAAGCTGGTGAGGAAAAAAAAAGGAGTAGAAGGGCAAGGTCTGGAGCGCCCCTGGTAGCTCAGCCTCAGCCCCAGCCCCGCCCACCGCCGGTCCTCCATTTTGGCGTCTCGAGGGGCCTGGGGAAGGATTTGCAGGGAAAATGGTGGGGTTGAGGGGAGGGAAGGACTGGGGCTGGGGAGCCCCCTAGAGGGCACACGAAGTCTCTCCGATGGGAAAACCTTTGCCTGACAGAACTGTTAATCTCGTTATTACAAGCCTCCAATCCCTGCTCTTACGTTTTGTATCCTAGGAAGAAGAAACAAGGAAAAAAAAAAAACTCAAGATGGAAAACGTCCCCCAGGAAAATGAAGGAGGAGAGCAGGTTCCCGTGCAGAATGGAGAGGAAGCCCTCCCTTTGGGAGGTGGTGAAGGCCAGGAGCCTGGAGGAAATATTAGAGGGGGTTGGGTTCCACCTGTCCAAGATTTTGGAGGGGATGAACCTAATAGATTTGTCAATAACATTGATATGATAGATGGAGATGCAGATGATATGGAGCGTTTCATGGAGGAGATGAGAGAGCTAAGGAGGAAAATTAGGGAGCTGCAGCTAAGATACAGTCTGCGCATTCTTATAGGGGACCCCCCTCACCATGACCATCATGATGAGTTTTGCCTTATGCCTTGAATCCTAAGGTTAATAATCGAAACCCCCTGCTTTCCAAACTTGCATTTTCCTGATGTACCTTTTATTGTAAATCTTTTTGTGTTCTATGTTGTTTTCTAGTTTGAGATTTTGTTTTGACCTGGTCTGTTGTAAGTTTTCCTGTCAGCAGGGGAGTTTCATCAGTTTGCATGAAAGAGTTTATTACATATTGTAAAGTTAATAAAGCAATTTAAAAAGCGGTCTATAGATACTATAATCTCATTTAAAGGCATGCATATTTATGCTATCTATATGAATAGAAAAAAGTTATGAAAATATAAAAATCAGAATGTGTTTATTTCTATGTAGTAGAGTCCTTGGTGCTTTTTATTTTCTTTAATTTGCTTCTTAATTACCTGTTTTTTCTCATTTTTCTGAAATGAATACATATATGTGTCAGAACAAAAGTAAAAAACAAAAACCTTGCCAGTCAGCTTATAAAGGGAATGGGGACAATTAATAAATACTTGAGACACAATTGAAAGACATAAAAATCGTGTGTTGCTTCTGGATATCTTATTTAGAAGTACAACTTGGTAATTATTACAGATACGTTTCTTTAAAGTTAGCCTATTCATCTATAAAATGAAGATGATGCATAACTTACAAGGCTGCTGTGGGAATCAAATGAGTAATAGCGGAACTCTGTAACGAAGTCTATGCATGTGGAAAGCCCCAACCTTCTAGGTCCCCTTCATGTTTAGGGCGAGAAGCCAAGGAATATGTAATATGCGCCTACCAGCAAGTCCAATGACCTGCTGCTTTGTCTCTCCCTTCCTTGGATAATGCCGTGACTACTGGGCATTTTCCCCTTGTGTTGGGTTTTGCTCCTCCCCCTGGCCCCCATCACTGCAGATGTGCTTAGAGACCTAACAGTAATAAAGACCAACTTATTTCTCTGAAACCTCAGTGGTCTGAATCCCCATTTTGCCCTTTATAGAAGTGTGTAGAATGGTCATTCCTATTCAGAGTTGCACTTAATCCAGGTGGGTACAACTCCAGTACTGCTTAGGCATCCAGACAGCCCTTTCTGGTTTTACTTAGACTTCCTCACCCCCTTTCCAGTAGTCAAATCTGATACTTCTTATAGTGTCTTCAGAATTGGACTTTCTCTTCACCTGATGAGTATGGCCTAGTCTCCTTGATTCTATTTCCTGTGCTGACACTGACGCAGGTTTCACTCTGCACTTAAGCAGGTGTGTTGCAGAGGTGGCTTTATGCTTCTAAGACTGTTGCTGGTCCACACCACTGTCACCCAAGGAGTTCTCAGTAGTCCCTACCCACACTAACCTACATGAATCCAGAGGAGTTTCTTCCTTTGCTTTGAGATTTGCGGTGGGCAATAAACCTACAATCACAGATCATTGGGAGATAACGTTGGGGACTGGGAACTTGGTGGATGGATCCTTTTTTCAAATGTTTTCTACCACCCTGTCATCAGTGCTCCCCTCTAAGCTGTGTCCCTCTATTTTGTCTCATTTATTCTAGTACCCTTAGTGCTATGCATAGGGTCTGGCAAATTGTTACACATGACAGTTGATTACAGCTAAATCAAGAGTCCTATAGTCCTATAATCTGGGCCTGATATGTCTCTGACTATTTATGGAAACTAACTTCTTTTCCCTAGAGACTTATAATTAAAAAATTGAACACAACCCAGGAATGATCATACCCCAGTGTTGACACATGGACTAATTATTATGCCAGTGCTTATCAACATGTGCTATACAGACCAGCTACATCAGAATGGCCTCAGAAACTGGCTGAAAATTTTAAAAATTGGCTTTTGTCCCACACTCACTTCATCCTACAAGTTCATCAGACATATCTTGGGCTTGTGTAAAAAAAAGACCCCAGCTATAGTTCAAGTTTGAACATTCCTTCCCCCCATTCCATATCACATATATCTGAAAAGCACTTTTTAAGGCCATAATCTGTATATAGTCAGATATTATTTCCCCGCTGAACTGCGCCCTTCTTAATGAGACAACTGTCTTTTTCATGCCGATACCTTTAGTGCATTGGTTCTCAACCTTGACTTCAGGTTTGAATTAACTGAGGAGATACTTAACGGAGCTCAGGCCACACTCCAGATCAATTGAATCCAACCCTCTACAGGAGAGGCCAAGGGATCATTATATTGTGAAAGCTCCTACGATGATTCTGGTGTACCTGAAGATTTGACAAATGAGTGTGGTATATGACTACGGTATCTTTATTTTCTCAGCACTGCCCCTGATTGACTTTGTGATCCTAAGCAAGTCTTTTCATTTATCTAGGATAAATATCTTGTGAAAGAAATTCCACAGGTGAATAAATTGTACACCAAAATCAACAAATGAAATCATTTTAAGATAGTATATGCCAGTGTTTCTCCAAGTGTGCTAGTTTACCAAATGCTTCAGAATTGTCTGTAATGCTTGCTTAAAATACAGAATCCTCACCCCACAACCAAGAACCATTCTTTGTCAATGAGGCCCATTGTTGACAGTCTCCCCAGGGTGATTCTGATGAATACAA
The DNA here is from genome assembly GCA_004026745.1 of Myrmecophaga tridactyla. Lineage (NCBI taxonomy): Eukaryota > Metazoa > Chordata > Mammalia > Pilosa > Myrmecophagidae > Myrmecophaga > Myrmecophaga tridactyla. Next base: position 55,949 of record PVIY010006238.1, read on the forward strand.
TAGTTTGACAATTAGTCATGTACATATTTTTATCTCAAACATATTAAGAACAAGTCATAAAGCAACTAAAAGAAAATATAGAGGTATGTGCATCTGGATTCTGGGAAAGAAGCTGTGGTAGGTTGAATTATGTAACCCAACAAATTGTTATTAATTCTAATCCATGTCTCTGTGAGTATGAACCCACAATAAATAGACCTTTTGAAAATATTATTTTTAGTTTAGGTGTGGTCCAATGAAATGAGGGTGATTCTTAATCCATATTACTGGAGAACATATAAGGAGAAGAAATCAGAAGCCAGAAGTTGGGAAAGGCCACACCGGAAGAAGCCGCAAGTCAGCAGAAACCAGTGACCAAGACTGGCTTCACTTTCCTTTAGTTTGAGTCAGCTTTTGACAGGGTTTTCCATAGACTCCAGACCTCTGATCTCCCTCTCACCCTGGCCTAAGCTTACCTGAAAACTAAGGAGTAGACAGAAAGCTAGCTTTAATAAAAGCTAGTGAGTTTTGTATATTGGTGTTAATATGTGACTCATGGCTGAAATTTTAAAATTAAAACCATAAGTTTCCTATTTGTGTCTCTATGTATGGTTATGTATCTATGTTATAAGTATGATATTTTCCTACCTAAGATGGTATTACCAAATTAACTTGCAAAATTAATTAAAGGAGGTCCATTCAAATTGCTTTAAAGATAAATAAGCACTTACATAAATTGAATACTCCTAAAATCTCAGAAATGAAAGAAACTGAACTTGTAATACTTCCAAGTTAGAAAAGAGTATTCTTACAAATAGTAAGCCCAAATATTTTAAAAATTCAATTTCACATAATTTAGGCAAATCTTTTGCAAATGAGGTTATCTTGTTGATTCAATAAAAACAGCTACATATTCTGAGTTATCATTAGGTACAATGCAAACATACATTTTCATTCCGCTTGTGTGTTTTATTCCTCACCAATAGAGTTTTACTGAACAAATATGCTAGCATTACATCTACTAGATGTTTAAGTTGATGAAAAAGGTAAGTTTGCATTTAAACAAATTGAGTTATTATTCGAACATTCTTTATTTTCATAGTAATTGTGTTTTGTAGGAAGTCAGCTTGAAGATAGTTTCCAAGATCTTTTGATAATTTAAAAATCTTAGGGTTATGCAAAGCCATGTATGCAAGATATGAAGCATGTGCCATTTTGTTAAGGAAAAAGGATTGTTGTCCTAATATAAAATGACTGATTATTGCAGAATGAGAAAGAAGAAAGTGTAGGGTAAAGCCTAAATGAAAAGAAAAAAACCTAAGTGATATGAAAAGGTATAGAAGATTTGTGGAGAAAAAGGTATTTCTTGTGATCAAAGCTGGGTATGATGTAATGGATTTATTAATAAGATTTTCTAAGGGCTTTAGTATCAAATAATATATCGATGAAAAATCAGAATTTGTTTTTTTCTCAGTTAAAATGACATAACTTTCTTAGAGTAATGGTTTTTTCTCTGTTTTTTTAAAACTTTTTAATTGTATAATACAACACATATACAAAGCAAAGAAAGAAAAAAGCAATAGTTTTCAAAGCACTCTTCCACAAGTAGTTACAGGACAGATCCCAGAATTTGTCATGGGCTACCATACAATCCTCTCAGATTCTTCCTTCTAGATGCTCCAGAATATAGGAGGCTAGAAGGCATAAATATTTTTTTTACCATCACAACCGATTTGTTTTCCTTTCTTTTGTGAAAAATAACATATATACAAAATAGCAATAAATGTTAAAACACAGCACCACAATTAGTTTTAGAACATATTTCAGAGTTTGACATGGGTTACAATTCCACAATTTTAGGTTTTTACTTCTAGCTGCTCTAAGATACTGGAGACTAAACAAGATATCAACTTAATGATTCAGCAATCATATTCATTTGTTAAATCCTACCTTCTCTGCATAACTTCACCATCACCTTTGATATTTCTATCCCTCTCTTTAGGTGTGTTTGGGCTATGGCATTTCTAACTTTTTCATGTTGGAAGAGACTGTCAATAATATGGGGTAGGGTGATGAAACTATCTGATGTTCTGGGAAGGCTTGGCCCTCTAGGTTTCAGGACTTATCTGGTCCAGGGACCCATCTGGATAATGGTTTGTTCTTAAGAAGTTGTTAAAGGTTTTCTGTACATTCTGAAAATTTTGCCTAGAAAACAGAGATTAGGTGTCTTATCAAAATAATTTCTTGTGCTTTATGTTGACTTTATCATGTTTTTGACTGTTTAAGAAAGCCATCTTTTCATTTTGTTTTTTTTTGTTTCTTTTTTTACCATCATGTTACCTACTATATTTACTTTCAATATATTTTATTGTCACTCTAGTTTGTCTTGTATCTGGACTGTTCCCCAGAATCTAAAGGAGCACTATGAACTAAAGCTGGACAATTTGATATATACCTGAAAGGATTCATCCCTGCAGCAGACTGTGCATTGGCTTGATTTCTCCCTGAAAAAGTCACTTCTGTGTCACTAAAAAAGCCTGATAAAATGCTCAAGTCATACATTCCTTTATATGACATATAGTCATGATGTGAACAACAACACCAAGAACATTTACATCTAAGTTTCAACAAACTCAAGGAGCAAGGCTACATAACAGTAAGATTTTCATCCACTGACCTCTTAGACTTTAATACAACATTTTATATTAATATTTCTCTTTTTCCTTTTAGACATCTCTCTTTTAAGTTGCCTGATCTTAAAACTACTGACCTTACCACCACCTTTTAACAGATGCTTACAAGGACGATGCCAATAACAGTCTTTAACATTTCAGGCTCCGTGGAGCTTGTGATCATCATCTTCTATGGAACGAATAGTGAGAACTGCCTGTCCTCTTGACCTGTTTTCTCTGGTAGCTACTTCTACTACCTACCATGTATGGTGGGAGCATCTCCACTCACTTTTTAAAATTTTTTAATGAATTATTTTGAGATATATTATATATTCACATACCATATAATCATCCAAAGTTTACAATCAATGGTTCACATTATCATCATATAGCTGAGTATTCATCATCACAATCGATTTTTGAATATTTTCATTACTCCAAAAAAAGTAAAAAGTAAGAATAAAAATAAAAGCAGAAAAGAACACCCAAAACATCCCATATGCCACATTCCCCCGTTATTTATTTGTTTTTGTCTTTATTTCTTACTCATCTATTCATACACTGGATAAAGGGAAAGTTTGTTACAAGGTTTTTGCAATCACACAGTCACACCATGCAACCTATATAGTTATAGAATCATCTTCAAGAACCAAGGTTCCTGGATTATGTTAGTCCCTTCAGTTTTGCCAGTGCTTACCTCATTGTACTTTCAGGCAACTTGATTAGGTGCTGTGATAGTTAGGTTCAGGTGTCAACTTGGCCAGGTGATGATGCTACTTGTTATGTTGCTGTGGACTTAAATCATCAGCATGTAAAATTCATCTAGGGCTGATTACATCTGCAGTCACCTAAGGGGAATGCCTTTTGCAATGAGTGATATTTAATTTAATTAGCTATAGGCTTAAAAGAGAAAGGTCTGAAGAGAGCTAAGTAGCTCAGCATACTTCATCTCAGCACTTGGTGCTCAGACCATGAAATTTGGAGATGCAGAAAGGAATCACTCCAGGGAGAGCCATTTGAACCCAGAAGCTGCGGGGGGAGGCTCAGAGGACATCCACCGTATGCCTTCTCACGTGACAGAGAAAGCCAGAGGAAAGCCAGTTGCTCTTCCTCTGAAGAACTGTGAATTTGAGACTGGATAAATCCCCTTATTAAAAGCCAAAAAAACAAAGTAGTCTTTAAGAGACTATTTCTTGGACCCTACTTCATCCCACTCATATCTATAATTCCTTTGAGTTGTTCAGAGATGAATTATTATCACTAGCCTTGAATGAAAGTGACATCAACCAAGACGGCCTTAACTTCCCTTTAGTGTGATTAAACTTTAGACAGGGTTCTCATTGACTTCAGGCCCCTGAACTTCCTCTCACTCTAGCCCTTACACTAACCAGGTGCCTGAAAGGATCCTAACTAGGTGGTCTTTATCTCCTTCTTCCTGTCTCCCAGCTTTTATAGACTCAAAATAGTCTAATTACTGCAAAGAAAAACATTCCAAACCAAGTGGCCCTGATCACAACTTCATTAAATCATTCACCATTTTCATTGGAACCAAACATCCTGATTGCAATGACACTAAATCACTCACCTATCCCAGTGATTCCATCTCTCTTACTAGTTTCCTCTGACCCACTCTCAGCACCTAAAAAGCTTTCTATCCTTTGTTTTTACAGAATTGAATTCTACTCTCTCTTCCCTGTCATAGCAGCCCCTTCAAAAGTTACCCTTGTTCATTTAACATTGTCTGGTGCAGGTTTTTTTGAGGCTGGAAGAGCAGAAGAAAAAAAGTCATTGTCATGTGATGGGAGGCAGAGATATAAGGCAAGGAACACCAGGCATTTCTAGAAGCTACCACAAGAAATCTACAGAATCTTGGAAAAAGCAAGCCTTGTTAATGTCTTGGTTTTGGATTTTTTCTGGCCTCAAAACTGTGAACCAATAAATTCCTGTTATTGAGCCAAAATAGTTTGTAGTATTTGTGATAGCAATTCTGGCAAACTAAAACAGAAGTGAGGAGAAGGCCTATTTGAGTATTAAAATACAAGGAGATGAAACCATGAAGGGAAATATTGATATTCACTATGTATAGAAATAAAATATCCTGTACCATAAAGCAAGACTGTAAATAAAAGTTCAAGGAGGAAGGTTTATAAGTCTTAATAAGATGTATTTCCCTGACTAAAGACCATGTATTGGAGAAGTAGATTGGTGAATGACAGCGTATACTTATGAACGAAGGTTGTGCTGCTACAAAAAGGAACAAAGTCATGAGGTATGCAACGATGTGAATGAATGTGTGGGACTTTTGGTGAGATGAAATAAGCCAGAAACAAAAGAACAAGAATGGTATAGTCACCTTTAGAAAATGCTTGTAAGAAAACAGGGGCCTAGATTGTAAGGTTTTAGAGCAGACCCATGAAGTACAGAGCGGTGAGCGGTGATTATTATTTCTGGATTTTGAGAGGCTGTTTTATATATGTAACCTGATATTTAGAGATAAGAACGAAGCTGAACAGGTTGGGGTTAAAGTAACTCAGAAGACAGGGGTAAGGAAGACAGTGTCTATATTTTCTGTAGTGCATAATCTAAAAAAAATAAAAGACCATGTACTGCTGCTCACGTTCTCATTCCAATTTGGGCAAGATATAAGCAATAAAATAAATTAAATCAAAATCCTCTCACATATCCAAAACCTTGATTATGAGAGTCTGTCCTAGCCATGTTCATTTTGGATTTATCCAATAACCTAGAAGTGTTCATCTGCTTGTCACAGAGAAAAGATGGTGAGGTGAAAATAGAGATGAATACTGTAGTTTTCCACAGAGCCTGTCATTCACTATTTGTGTTAGTTCCTCTGGCTGCTATAACAAATAACCACAAATTTGGTGACTTAAAGCAACAGAAGCTTATTCTTTCACATTTCTAGAGGATAGAAGTCTGAAATCAAGGTGTCAGCAGGGTCAAATTCCCCCTGAAATTTCCAGATAAAATCTGTTCTTCACCTCTGCAAACTACTGGTGGTTACTGGCATTCTTTGGCTTGGATTGTAGTACAACACTTCAATCTCTGCCTTCATCTTCACATCAACTTATCTTCTGTGTTTTGTGTGTGATTGTCTCTTCTCCCTCTGCTTTTCTTTTATAAGGATATATGTTATGGCATTTAGGGCCAACTCAGATAATCTAAATAAAGTATAACATTTACAGGTTCCTGGGATTAATAAATGTGCATACATATTGTGGGGAGCCATTATCAGTCCATAACACTATTGTAGCACAACATGTAGTTTCAAGTATTCTCTTATCTGGCTGACTCCTGAAGATACCAGAATTTTCAATTCTTCGGGTGTCCCTAATTAATATGTTACACTTAACTGAACACAATGTGCAGAACCAAAGTGAAAAAATGTTTCTTTCTATAATGTTGCTGTTTGTTGCTATTGTATAAATAACAATAATTCATTTCAACATTATTTTGGATCTATAATTGTAATGTTAAATCACAAGTGTGCTTTTGGTCAGCAGCCTGGTTCAGCAAACATAGAAATTAAAATTTTACCTGCAGGACGTCTGGCACAGGCAAGATGATACGGACAAGATTTGTTTCTCCTTACTCCTTCATAGTAAGTACAACTATGAACCCTGAAAATAATGCAAGAGCTAAGAAAAGTGGTGAGAGGAAGGCAAACTGGTTTGAAGCCCAAGACTGGAGTAAAAACATAGCAGTAGGACATCTTAAACACTGCCAACCAAGAGAAGAAGGTGTCCCAGGCCTGGTATTTCCTGACCCCTTAACCTAGCATCAGAATGCAGCAAACCTAGACTTACTCACTCTTCACTTGGATTGAAGGGAAATCCTTACAGCTGAGGACCTTACAAATAGAAACTCTGCTATAGTAGGTAGTTCAGCCTGGAAAGCATCTTTGTTTACACAGACCTGAGACAACCCCTCACCACTGGGAGGCACAAAGGCAACCAATTAACAGCAGCAAGGGAGAATGCCACTAAAACAAATTGCCTAATCAGGGATATTGCTTGCCCCCACAGACTCCACTCCCAGGCCCAGAGACAGTTCAGCCTGGCCTAAGGAAATCCCTTCTACTCCCTTAGACATACCAGCAAGGACTATTGACATCCCTAGTGGCAGCAGATAAACCAAGCAGATAAAAAACCTAGAAATCCTCTAAAAATTAAACTGTCATTGGAATCACAGCCCATGAAAGCAGCTCAAAAACGTGTGTTAAGATTAGCAGGGTGACTACCTGCTAAAATAAAAGATCTGCATAGGACCCAAACTGTCCTAGACCAAATGTTGAATATGCAATAAATCATCCATCATACCTGAGAGCACCAAGAAAAATCACAACTTCAATGAGGAAAGAATCAACTGACACCAACATTGAGATGAATCAGATGTTGAAATTATCTAACAAGGATTTTAAAGCAGCTGTACAAAAAGTGCTTCAATAATCAAATGCAAATTCTATTGATACAAATAAAAATATAACATCTCAGGAAATAAATAGAAGTAATGAAAGAACCAAATGAAAATTATAGAAAGGAGAAACTGCAATGGCAGAAATAGAAACTTGTAGGATAGGCAGAATAATACCATGGAGATGACAGAGGATGGAATAAGTGAATTTAAGAATAGAGAAACATAATTCACCCAATCTGAACAGCAGAGAGAAAGTATATTGACAAAAAAAAATAATGAGTAAAAATCAAGTATAAGACAAACAGTGAGTGCTAATGTAAACTGTGGACTTTAATTAACAATAATGTAAAAATATTGATTCATCAACTGTAACAATTGTACCACACTAATGCTACATATTAATAATAAGAGAAACTATGTTGGAGAGATAGAGGTAGCAAAAACTTTCACACAATTTTTCTGTAGGTCTAAAACTGCTCTAAAAAATAAATATTATTAAATTTCAAATAAAAATGATAGCGTCTCTGGAACCTTTGGGATAATAATCAATCCAACAGTCATTTGATTAGAGTCCCAGAAGGGTGGGAGAAAGATGAAACAGAAAAAAGAAAGCTATTTCATAATCACAATAGGGTTAATTTAGTAAGAAGACAAAGCAATTCAAATGTGTACAAACCTAATAATAGAGTTTAGTGATAAATGGAAGAGAAATTTAAAGATATTAAAAGACAAATGCATATGGTTGGAGATTTAAACACTCATTCTTGGTATTTTGTTGAAGAAGTAGACCAAAAGTCAGTAAGATATAAAAGAATGGCTCCATCAACTTGACATGATAGTCATTTTTAGAACACCACACTATACAGCTTTAGAATCAACATTTTTTATGTCCACGTGGAATATTCACCAAGCATAGTAGTTTCAAGGTTGCTATGACAAATACCACACAATGAGTTGACTTAACCAACAAAAATTTATTGTTTCACAGTTTCAGAGTCAGGAAGGATTGCTTCCTTGAGGGGTTAGTAGCATTCTGACTTGCTGGCAAGCCTTGGGTTCTTTGTCTTTCCCATCTCATGGCAATGTCTTCTTTTTACTCTTAAGGGTCCCCACTGATTTCTGGCTTCCTATTCTACCTTGTGACTTTCTCTTTATAAAGTCTCCAGCAATAGGATTAAGACCCATCCTGAATCAATTGACAATACTTTAATGAAAAATAATATTTACAAAGGGCCCACATACACAGGAATGGGATTAACATTAAGAAAATATTCTGTGGTACATAATTCAAACTATCATAATAAGATGGGTCATATCTTTGGCCATTATACAAACCTTACTTAATTTCCAAATATTGTAATCATACAAAGTATGTTCTCTGAAGATAGCAAAATGTAATTAGGAATCAATAACTAAAAGATAATTAGAAAATCCACTAATATTCACATTTTAAGCAACACCCTTAAAATAACACATTGGTAATAGAAGGAATAACAAGGAAAATAAGAAATGTTTCAAAACAAATGGTAATGATAACACAACATTAATATTTGTAGGACACAATTGAATAAGTGCTTAGGGAAAATCAGAGCTTTAAATGCTGGGATTAGAAAAGGAAAATGTTATATATTTAACAAATGTGTATGAATGCTGAATCATTATACTGATATTTCTGTTGGTCTCCAGTGTCTTGGAGTAGTTAGAAGAAAAAAATGAAAAATCATGGAACTGTAACCTATACCGAACTTTAAAATCTGTTCTATAACTATTTGTTTAAAATGCACTTGGAAATTTATTGCTTTTTTGTATATATGTCATATTTCACAATTAAAAAAACACTTAAAAATCAATGATAGCAGTTTCCATCTTAAAAAGCTACAGAGGGGTGATATCATCAACATGCTGATTTAAACAGCTACTGAAAATCTGTCCCCAGAGATTCAAGGAAAAAAAGTAAAATTCTGAATTGTTCAGAACTCAGAAGGAAAATATATACTGAATAAGGATACTACAAATGCTGAATTCAGGAGAAAAATATCAGGTGGGAAATTACATCCCTGACTGTGTGGTCCTCTCCCAATTGCTCACTCGGTCGTAGTGCAGGAAGGCCACAGAAATAGCACATGTGATCCTCCCCACTAGGGACACAATATAAATTCTCTCACAGTAGTGAGACGGATCCCCACAATTTGGAGACCCAGGAGACAAGGGAGGATATATCAAGCGCCAGGTCAGTGAGGGACAAAAGTAAAAAAAAAAAAAAAGTGGACAGAGAAAGCCCTGCCCCCTCCCTAGAGTGAAACAGCAGTGGGCAGCTTGATCTTTCCCTGGGAAACAGCTGAAAACTTGGACAGCTGTGGGAATGCTCTGCCACAAATAAAGTGGGGGGACAAAGCCCCACAGTGAGCCAGATTTTGGCCAGCAAAGTGAGAGCATAGGAAACATGCTTTTCAAACTCTGCCCAGGCAGACATACCCTGAGCTCCAAGGCAAAGAGCTTCTGAGGATGGTTATGGTACCAAATAACATCATCTGCTGGGAAGACTCGAAAGTACAAGGAAATTGAAGGGCATTTCAGAGACTCTCAAGATTCTATCTCAGACCATTGGAGTTGGTCTAGACTCCCTTGTAGGGGAACTCAACCTTGTTTGGCTGAGAATTACAGATCACCAAAGTGTTAAAAAGTTTCATAAAACAAACCCAAATCTTTCAGGCAGATGATAAGCAGACCACCTCTGGGAGACAGCAGACCTGTTTGAGCCACAAAGAGACTCCTTGCTGTGGTACACAGTGCATACCCCCATTCCTAAGGCTGCTGTGGGCACCTGTTTTGGGGGAGAGACTGGGGGAAGAGCCAATTGGAAAATTGAACAATGAGATTAACATATAGAGAACAAAGACAACCAGGAAGAAAACCTTAGGCAAAAGAGTGAAAACAACCTCCAGGATAAACTAAGCAAGAAACTTAGATGCATAAATATGAGCAAAAACTCATGACTCATACCAGGAAGCAAGAATGTGGCCCAAATAAGGGAACAAATCAGCACCTCAACTGAGATACAGGAGTTTAAATAACTATTTAAAGATGTTCAAACAAATCTTCTAAATCAGATAAAAAAGTTTGAGGAAAATGTGGCAATAGATAAGAAGGATATAAAATATAGACATTGTCTGACCATATGGAAGAACTCTAAAGCTTTAAAAAAATCAAATAGCAGATCTTCTGTGACTCAGAAGCACAATAAAAGAGATTAAAACACAATGGAGACATACAACAGATTCGAAAATGTAGAGGAGAGGTCAGTGAACTAGAAGAGAGGACATCTGAAATCCTACACACAACAGAACAGATAGGGAAAAGAATGGAAAACTTTGAGCAGGGTCTCAGAGAACTGAACGAAAAAAATGAGTGTCTCAGAAGAAAAGGGAAAATGGGCAGAAAAAATAATGGAAGAAATAATCACTGAAAAATTTCCAAATCTGATGAAAGACATAAAATTACAGATTCAAGAAGCACAGCATTCCCCAAACAGAACTGATTCAAGGACACCTACTCTAAAACACTTAGCAATCAGACTGTCAATTGCCAAAGTCAATAAGAGTTCTGAAAACAGCAATAGACAAGTGTTCCATCACATCCAAGGAAGCTTGGATGAAGATTAAGCACAATCCATGGAGGCAAGAAGGCAGTGGTATGCTATGTTTAAGATACTAAAAGAGAGAAACTGCAAACCAAGAATTTTACATCTGGCAAATCTGCCCTTAAAAATGAGGGAGAGTTTAAGTTAGTTATGGATAAAAAGACACTGAGAGAGTATGTGAAAAAAGATCTGCTTTATAAGAAATACTAAAAGGAATGTTGCAGGCAGGTAGGAAAACACAAGAGAGAGAAGTTTGGAGAAGAGTGTAGAAATGAAATGAGCAGTAAGGGTAGTTAATAGGGTAAAAGGAAAGAAAAAAATGAGATATGACAGATAAAATCCAAAAGGAAAACTGGTTGAAGAAAGAACTGCCTTTAGAGTAATAACATTAAATGTTAATGGAGGGTGGGCCATGGTGGCTCAGTGGCAGAGTTCTTGCCTGCCGTATCAGAGACCAGGGTTCCTTTCCCAGTGCCTTCCCATGTAAAAAAAAAGTTAATGAGTTAAACTCCCCAATAAAAGAACATAGACTGGCAGAAGGGACAAAAAACAGGATCCATCTATATGCTGACTACAAGAGACTCATTTAAGACCCAAAGACAAAAAAAATTGAAAACAAAAGTCTAGAAAAAGATATTTCACACAACTGACAACCAGAAAAGAGCAGGAATAGCAATGCTAATATCAGAGAAATTAGACTTCAAATGTTAAAGAATTAAGAGACAAAGAGGGCAGTGCAATGGTGGCTCAGTGGCAGAATTCTCACTTGCCATGCTGGAGACCCAGGTTCAATTCCTGGAGCCAGCCCACACCAAAAAAAAAAAAAAAGAGAGAGAGAGAGAGAGAGAGAGACAAAGAAGCACATTATGTGTTAATAAAAAGGATATCCATCAAGAAGACATAACAATCATAATATCTAAGCACCAAGCTAGAATGCCCCAAAACACATGAGACAAACACTGACAAAGCTGAAAGGAGAAGTAGACACTTCTATAGTAATAGTTGGAGATTTCAATGCAGCATGCTCATCCACGGATAGAACATCTAGACCAAGGAACAATAAGGAAATAGAGATTTTGAATAATATGATAAATGAACTAGACAGATATTTACAGAATATTTCACCCAATAGGAGCAGGATATACATTTTTCCAAGTGTGCACAGGTCATTCCATAGGATAGACCAAATGTTGGGTGAAAAAACAAGTCTCAATAAATTTTAAAATATTGAAATTATACAAAGCACATTCTGAGATCATAATGGAATGAGGATGGAATCAATAACAGGCAGACAGCTGGAAAATTAACAAATATAGGAGGTTAAACAACACATACTTAAACAACCACTGGATTGAGAAAGAAACTACAGTACGAATTAGTAAATAACTTGAGGTAATGAAAATGAGAACATAACAAATGGAAACTTATGTGATTCAGCAAAGGCAGTGCTGAGAGGGAAATGTATCACCTTAAATACCTATAATATTAAAAAAGAGTCAAAATCAAGGAATTAAATGTTCACCTGGAAGAACTAGAGAAAGAATAGCAAACTAACCCCAAAGCAAAAAAAAAAAGAAAGAAAGAACAAAGATTAGAGCAGAAGTAGATGAAATTGAGAACAGGAAAACAATAGAGAGAATCAATAAAACCAGAAGTTGGATCTTTGAGAAAATCAATAATATCAATGAAACCTTAGATAGGCTGACAAAAAAAAAAAAGAGAGGATTCAAATAAATAAAGTCAGAAATGGGAGGGAGACATAGCTACAGACCCTGCTAAATATCCTCATAGAGAGGATATTATGAGAAACTATAAGCTAACAAGTTAGACAACTAGGACTAAATAGATAACTTTCTAGAAAAGCATAAACAATCAACATTGACTTAAGAAGAATTAGAACACCTTATCAAACCAATCACAAGTAAAGAGATTGAATCAGTCACCAAAAACTTCCCAAAAAGAAAACTCCAGGACTAGAAGTCTTCACATGTGAATGCTACCAAACATTCAAGAATGAATCAGTGCTAATCCTGCTCAATATCTTTAAAACAATTGAAGAGGAATTAAAGCTACGTAACTCATTCTATAAAGTCAACATTACCTTACTACCAAAGCTTGCAAAGATACCACAAGAAAAAAAATTACAGACCAATCTTCCTAATGAAGATCAATGCAAAAATCCTCAAAAAATACTTGCAAATCAAATCCAGGGGAATAGTAAAAGAATTATACAGCATGAACAAATGGGTTTTCTTCCAAGTGTGCAAGGGTGGTTCAATACAAGAAAATCAATTCATGTAATATATCACATCAATAAATCAAAGAGGAAAACCACACAATCATCTCAATTGATTCAGAAAAGTCATTTGAAAAAATTCAATCTCAAAGGGTAAGGATAGAAAGAAACTTCCTTAGCATGATAAAAGGAATATATGAAAAGCCCACAGCTAACATCATGCTCAATGGGAAATACTGAAAACTTTCCCATTAAGATCAGGAAGAAGACAATGATGCCCATTGTCACCATTGTTATTCAACATTGTGCTGGAAGTTTGGCTAGAGCAATTAGGCAAGAAAAAGAAATAAAAAAGCATCCAAATTGGAAAGGAAGAATTAAAACTTCCACTGTTTGCTGATGACATGATACTATACGTAGAAAATCCCAAAAAATCTACAACAAAGCTACTAGAACTAATTAATGATTACAGCAAAGGTGCAGGGTACACGATCAGCATGCATAATTCAGTAGTGTTTCTATACACTTACTATGAGAAATCTGAGTAAGAAATCAAGAAACAATTCCATTTAGAATAACAACAAAAGAATACAACATTTCGGAACAAATTTAACCAAGGACATAAAAGACCTATACACTGAAAACTACAAAACTTTGCTAAAAGAAATCAAGGAAGACCTAAATAAATAGAAAGACATATCATGTTCATGGACTGGAAGACTAAATATAGTTAAGATGTCAAAACTACCTGTATTAGTTTGCTAAAAGCTGTCAGAATGCAATAGTTTGCTAGCTGCTGATATGAGATATACCAGAAACTGAGTGGCTTTTTAAAAAAGGGAATTTAACAAGTTACAAATTTACAGTTCTAAGGCCATTAAAACGTCCCAATTAAAGCAAGTGTATAGAAAGTCCAATCTAAGACATCCAGGGAAAGACACCTTGATTCAAGAAGGTCAGTGAAGTTCAGGGTTTCTATCTCAAGTGGAAAGGCACTTGGCAAACACAGTCAGGGTTTCTCTCTCATCTGGAAAAGCACATGGTGACACAGCATTGTCTGCTAGCTTCCTCTCCAGGCCTCTTGCTTCATGAAGCTCCCACAGGGGCGTTCTCCTTCCCCATCTCCAATGGTTGCTGGCTGGTGGACTCTTTGCTTCTCAAGGCCCTGAATAGCTAAAAATATCTTGAGAAAAAAAATGAAGTGGGAATATAGCACTACTAGTCTTTAAAGCATATCACAAACCTACAGTGTTCAAAACAGCATGGTACTGGCATAAAGATAAGTGTACTGACCAATGGAATCAATTTTATTGTTCAGAGGTGGACCTTCTCATCTACAGCCAATTCATCTTTAATAAGGTCGTCAAGTAGATTCAATTGGGATGCAGCAGCTTCTTCAACAAATGGTGCTTGGAGAACCCATCTCCAAAATAATTAAAGAGGAACCTATATCACACCTTATATAAAAATTAACTCAAAATGTATCAAAGGCATAAACACTAGAGCTAAGACAATAAACATTTAGAAGAAAATGTAGGGAAATATCTTAAGGCCCTTGTGATAGGAGGTGGTTTTCTAGACCTCACACCCAAAGTGCAAGCAATGAAAGAAGAAATAGATAAATGGGATTTCCTCAAAATTAAATACTTTTCCACCTCAAAGGACTTTGGCCAGAAAGTAAAACAAAAGAGCCTATTCAATGGAAGACAATATATGGAAACCACATATCAGATAAAGGTTTAATACCTAGAATTCATAAAGAGATCCTACAACTCAACAATAAAAAGACAACTAATCTGATTGAAAATGTTCAAACAACATGGATATACACTTTTCTAAAGAGGAAATACAAATAGCTCGAAAACATGAAAAGATTTTCAATTTAACTAGTTACTGGGGAAATGCAAATCAAAACCAAGATGAGCTATCATTTCACTCCTACTAGAATGCCATTGTCAAAAACAAACAGAAAACTACAAGTGCTGCAGAGGATATGGAGAAATAGTTACATTCATTCACTATTGGTGGGAATGTAGAATGGTATGACACCTTTGGAAGTTAGTTTTGCAATTCCTCAGGAAGGTAAGTATAGAATTGCTATATGAACCAGAAATCCCATTACTAGGTTTATATTCAGAGTAACTGAAAGGGACATGAATGGACATTTGCACACCCATGTTTATAGCAGCATTATTAATGTTTGCCAATAGACATGAACAGCCAAAATGTGCATCAACAGATGAGTGGATAAATAAACTGTGGTATATGCATACAATGGAATATTATACAGCTGAAAGACAAAGTAAAGCCATAAAGCATGCAATAGTGTGGATGAATCTTGAGGACATTATGTTGAGTGAAATAAGCCAGAAACAAAAGGACAAATACTGTTTGGGCTCAGTAATATGAACTATAATGAGAAAATTCTGAGAATTAAAGTTGAGAACAGGTTATCAGTAGACAGAAAGAAGGTAGAATTTGAGTAACTGATGACAAAGGACTACAGAACATTCAACAAGATCAATATTAAAGATCCAGAAATGCATACACAATACAATGTGATGAATGTGCAATACCTTAACTAGAATGAATAAAGATGAATGTGAGTAAGGTTGAAAGAGTAAGGCTAGGGGCATGTATGACACCAGAAATAAAGATGGAGGATAAAAACTGAGACTGTATAACATAGTGAATTCTAGAGTGGACAATAACGGTGATTATACATACAAATATTAAAAAGTCTTTACTTGAGGAACGTGATAGTTTGAAATTGTATGTCCCCCAGAAAGACAGTGATCTTCTTATCTTAATCCAATCTTCTGGGGGCAGACCTAATGTTTGGGTGGAAACTTTTGATTGAATTGTTTCCATGGAAATGCGACCTACCCAATTGTGGGTGGGACCTTTTGACTGGATGGAGATGTGACCCTGCCCATTCAAGGTGAACCTTAATTAGTTTACTGAAGTCCTTAAAAGAGCCAAGACAGAGATGCAAAGAGAAAGCCAAGAGACTAGATACACCCATGTATGTGGAGAGGGTGAGTTTGCCCTAGAAGTAGGGGCAGGCCTTCCACATCATTGCTTTAGAAGAGTGCTGCCTCCTCAGGTCTCAGAAAGTTTGGGGCACATTCCCTGGGGATTGGGTAGGTCCTGGCTACCATTCAATGTTCTTAAGGTGTTGAGCATTTGCCCCAGAGATGGCAGAGAGTCCAAGTGCTGCCCAGATGCTGAGAAGGTGGGGCCAAGAAAAGGTGAGATCCCCAATGCTTAGATATGGTGGAAGGCTCACCCCAGTGTTTGGAGAGAGCAGGGCCACTGTGTAAGCCCTAGAAAGGGATGGAATTGCTTCTTCCTTAAGCCCCAAGAATAAATGATTCTCAGTCCTTAAAATCCAGTGTTTTCCCTGATGGTTTTCAGAGCTGTGAGTGTGATTACCCCTATTTTCCTTTCAGTTTTTTCCTATGGGAATGGAAATGTTTATCTTACAACTGTCCCTCCTTTTATATTGACAGCAAATAACTTGTTTCACAGGTCCACAGTCAGAGGAGAATTTTGCCTTAGGACAGACCATGCCTGTAACTTACTCTAATGAGACTTTGTACTTTTTTTACTTTGTATTCTATCTGTATTGTGACTGAAATGATTAAAGGTTTTTGTGATATTGTGATGGAAGGAATGCATTTTGTGTATGGAAAGAACATATTTTGAGGTTTCCAGAGGGTGGAATATGCTGGTTTGAAACTGTTACATACCCCCATAAAAGCCATATCTTTTTCATCGTAATCCCATCTTGTGGGAGCAGACATAGTGTTTGGGTGGGACTTTGATTAGGTGGTTACCTTGGAGATGTGTCCCATTGGATTGTAGGTGGGACCTTCTGATTAAATGGAGATGAGTCCCTACCCATTCAAGGTGGGCCTTAATTAGCTTACTGAAGTCCTTAAAAGAGCCAACACAGAGATGGAGAGAGAGGAAACCCAGACACAGATGTCTGGGGATGCAGAAGGAGCTGAGATAGCCATATGAACCCAGAAGCTGGGAAAGTAAGACAGAAAACATTACCATGTGCCTTCTTACGTGACAGAGAAACCCCTGAAATGATCTGCCTTTCTGGAGAGAAGGTATCCTCTCATTGGTGCCTTAATTTGGACATTGTCAAGGCTTTATAATTGCAACTTGTAACTTAATAAATTCTCTTTATAAAAGCCAATCCATTTTTGGTATATTCCATTCTGGCCCTTCAGTAAACGGAAACAAGGGAGAACAATTGAAGGTCACCATTGCAAGGTATTAGAAATGGCATGTAATATGGAAAAATTCAATTAATGTAAACTAATGTTAACAGTAACATTGTAGTATTCTTTCGTTAATTGCAACAAAGACAATATACCAAACCTAAACATCAATAAAAGAGGGATATAAGGGTGGGGTATGGGGTTCTTGTTGTTTCTCTTTTTCTTTATTTATTTCTCTTTTTTTCTTTACCTATTCTCCCCTTCTTCTTTCATTGAAGAAGAAGTGGAATAATTTCATATAGATTGTGGTGGTGAATGCATAATTATGTGATTGTACTGGCAACCATTGATTGTACACATTGGATGGATTGTATGGTGTGTGAATAAGATTGTTTAAAAGTAAATGAAGGATACAAGTGCTGGAGAAGATGTGGAGAAAGAGATATACCTGGTCACTGTTGACAGGGAAGTACAATGGTGCAACCCTCAAAAGGGCAGTGTGGTGGTTCCACAGGAGGCTAAGTATAGGGTGGCCATATCATCCTGCAATGCCATCATTAGGCAAAAACTTGGAAGAAATGAGAGCAGTGGCATGAATAGGCATTTGCACACTGGTGTTTATAGAGGCATTATTTATGACTTGCAATGAGTAAATGTGGCCTAAGGGTACATTGACTAATAAGCAGAAGGGCAAATTGTGATGTATACATACAACAGGATATTGAGTGGCTGCAGGAAAGGATGATGTCGTGTGGTAAGCAACTATGTGAAGCAACCTTGAAGACATAATGTTGAGTGAAATAAGCCAGAAGTGAAAGGCCAAATATTGTATGGTCTCACTAATATAAACTAACAATAATGAGCAAACTCTGATAATTGAATTTGAGTGCATTAGTTATCAGGGGATAGAAAATGGGGAGAGATGGGGCAATCAATGATTATGGGGTGGAGAATGTTCCAATAAGGCTTATTGTAACGGTTCCTAGATTGTAAGCTCTTACAGCAGCAATGTATATTCCTGAGTTTTAACTGTAATTTCTAAATTCTGAGATGCTGTGCTCTTTGTATATAATCTGTTAGTTCCCTGGAACTTTGGGTATCTGTGTGACTTAAAGTTCTGCATCTCTGAAAGTCAGCATTACTCCATACAGCAACTGTTAAAGAAGTTGGAAAAGAGATCAGACTCTAATCAGATATGAATGAAATCGACCTGATTTGGTCTAAGGCAAACAAGAATACAGGGTAAAAGATGGTATTCTCTTTACTGTAAATCTTCACCTCCTGTCTGAGACCAAAGGAAGAGATGCTTATTTGGCCAAAAATTTAAATTTTCTGTGGCACACTATTTAGTTTAACTTGTATGGTCAGTTTATTTAAACAACTTAATTACATGGAACCTAGAATAAGGAATGAGCTCTTATTATTCTATACAGCTGAATATAATACCTGGATACATTCCAGAGTATATGGGGCCAAAAAATTTTTTGCAAAGTCCCCTTGAGGGACTGGGGGAAATGTGGAACTAATTAAACTTAAACTTCCCCATATGGGGAATTTCTGATAGTCTCTTAACCATTACTACCTCCCAATTTAACAAGCCAAGCCCTCAATCTTGAGGTTTGCCCTTATGAAACTTATTTCTGCAATGGAAAAACTAAGCCTGCATATAATTATGGCTAAGTGTCACCCCCAGAGATCTTATTTTATTACTCAGATGTGGCCTCTCTCTTTAAGCCAGCTATGCAATTAAACTAACTATCCTCCCCGCTACATGAGACATGACTTCCAAGGGTATAAGTCTCCCTAGCAACATGGGACATGATTCTCAGGGTAAGCATCTCCCTGGCATTGTAGTATTAAGAATGCCTTCTTGAACTAAAGGAGGAAAGAAATGGAACAAAATAAAGTTTCAGTAGCTAATAGAGTTGAGAAGTCTTTCTGGAGGTTACTCTTATGCGAGCTTTAGCAAGATGTTGCAGACCTCTGTCGTATGCGAAGCCACAACCAACAGTATTCTTGAAACCCCTTAGTAGGTTAATTTTTTTTCTGAAATTTAAGGCCTCCAGATTGATCCTATACCAGATAAATCCCGAAACCCAGAGGTACCAGTCTCTCCAAGAACATCAACAAGTTTAATTCCTCTACCCTATAAGGTCACCACCCCTTTCCAGCTAAAAGAAATTAAAATGGTCATTGCCCAGATATCCCTGAAGATTGAGAGAATGATCAAATGAAGGGAGGAGTTGTAACTGAGAAATTAATATTTAACAAATGACTCTGACTACTGGCTCATTATACAGACATTTCTTTTTATTGTTTAGTATTTTAGAAAAGCCAGAAAGAAATACTTGAAGTTGTTGGACTGCAATCCAGTAGCCCTGATCTTTGATAATGATTGTATAACTATATTGTTTGTATGGATCTAGCTCTGGATGTTTTGTTCTATTCCACTGATTATATATATATATATATATACATCTGACAATACTACACTGTCTTAGTTAACCTACCTCTATTGTAAGTCTTAAAAATTGGGTAGGGTGCAATACTAATGATCAGTACTAATGGTCAGTAAGAGGGAGAGGTAAGGGAAATGGATATTTGGATTTTCTTTTTTCTCTTTATTTCTTTTCTGAGTAATGGAAATGTTCTAAAAATTATCATGGCAATGAATACACAGCTATTTGATAATACAGTGAACTATTGATTGTATACTTTGAATGGATTATATGTTGTGTGTATATAGCTCAATAAAATTAAATTCATAAAAAAGAAGCTGCACAAGTAATTAAAGCCAAGATAAGTAGAAGACAGGAAATAATAAAAGTGGATATCAATTAAATAAAAAACTTAAAATCAATGAAGCCAAGATTTTTTAAAGATAAATACACATTTTAATTACCTAGAAAGACCAATCAATAATAAAGAGAGGTTAAACAGATTATCCAATATAAGGAATGACATTTCATATCCTAAGGACATTAACATTTATGCTTATAAATTTGACATTGTGGATAAAATTAACACATTTCTTGAGAACAAGTTATCAAACTGAAACAAAAAGTCATAGAAAAACTGAATAGACCTATGTCTAATAAGGGAATTAAATTCTTAATAAAAACCTCTACAGAAGGAAATTGCAGATTGCATTAGTTAAGGTTCTATAGAGAAACAGAATCAACAGGGAACACTCACAAATATAAAATTTATAAAAGTGTTTCACGTGACCGCTTTCAGTGATTAGATTAAGCATCACTCATTGCAGAAGACACACCCCTTTGGTTGATTACAAATGGAATCAGCTGTGGATGCAGCTGACATGATCATGATTTAATTCTATGAAATGTCCTCATCGCAACAGAGAAGCCAGCACTTGCCCAACCACCACTTGGCCAAGTTGACACATGAACCTGACCATGACACAGATGCAGATGACTCCACAGGTAAACTCTAACAAATATTTAAGAACCAAATAATGCCAATTTTACACAAAATATTTCAAACAATATATATAAAATGTTTCCAAACTTAATTTATGAGGCTTGCATAACTCTGATACTGTATCATGGCAAGTATATTTGAGGAAAGAAAATTAACCAATATCCTTCATGAATATTGATGTACAAAATCTTTAACACAATATAGCAAAAAAAAAAAAATTCAGCAACACATTAAATAATACTATATCATGGCCTTGGTTTATCCCAAGGATGCAAGATTGGTCAGGCATTCAAAAATCAAATAGTGTAACTAACCACAATATAAGAATAAAGGAAGGTGGGCAATGGTGGCTCAGTGGCAGAATTCTCACTGCCATGCCAGAGACCCGGGTTCGATTCCTGGAGCCTGCCCATGGCAAAAAAAAAAAAAGAATAAAGGAGAAGATGAGCATTTCAATAGATGTAGAAAATATTTAACAAAATTCAACCTTTATTTATGAAAAGAATCCTCTGATCACACCTAGATCATATGTGACCTTCCTAATTTTGATTTAAACTTTATAAAAAACTGTCAGGTAACACACATTTGATGGTTAAATACTGAACACGTTCAACCCCAAGAAAGGGAACAACTTCAAATATCTTTCCTCATCAGTTTTTTAGCATTATTCCTGAGGTCTTAGCTAGTGAAATAAGTAAAATAAACAAACAACAACAACAAAAAAGCATACCTGTTAAAAAGATAGAAATACAACTGTGTATATTCACAGAAAATATAGCTGGGTACATAGAAAAACCAAATGAATCACTAGGTCAATTACAATGTATTTGGACATACTTGCACCAACAATTGGAAAATGAAATTAAAACAAAAACCATCATTCACCATCAACAATACCATCAAAAACATAAAATTTTTATGAATAAATTTAAGGAATAATTTTCAAGAGCTCTTACACAAAACACTACAAAATATGGCAAAGAGAAACTAAAGGAGACCTAAATAAATGGAGAAAGAAATAAATGGAGATTGAAAGATTCAATATTGTTAAGATGTCAGTTCTTGTCAGCAGGCTTTTTGTAGCTATTGAGAGGGTGATTGTAATATTAATATGAAAATCAAAGGAAACTAAATAAGCCAAGAAATATTGAAGAAGAGCAAAGGCAGAAAAATTTGACTATGTGATTTTACTTTTTCCCATATTCGACCTATTTTCAACACTTTGGAATACTGACATTAATTTGTTCTCCCTCATGCAAAACTGTGTTCATATTTGTACATTTAATCACCATCATTGTCCACTCTAGACATTCCTAAATTTTACCATCTCAGTCTGTATCCTCTATATTTCTTTTGATTTTATACATGCCCCCAGCACTTCTCCCTCTATCATACTCACATTCAGCTTCATTCAGTGTTGATATTATGGTGCTACAAGCAGGTAGTATTATGCTATCCCATTTCTGAATTTTTACAATCAGTCCTGTTGCACAATCTGCATTCTTTTAGCACCAATTGCCCAATACCCCCTATTTCTATCTCCTGATAGCATGTGTTCTTAACTGAAATTCTCCCAGTTCTCTCATTAATATTAGTTCATACCAGTGAGACTGTACAGTATTTGTCCTTTTGTTACTGGTTAATTTGACTCTGCATAATGTCCTCAAGGTTAATCCACGTTGTTATATGTTTCATGACTTTATTCTGTCTTACAGCTGTGTAATATTTCATCATATGTATATGTCACATTTTGTTTAGCCACTCATCCATTGATGGACATTTGGGTTGTTTCCTACTCTTGGCAATTGTAAATAATGCTGCTATAAACATTGGTGTGCAAATGTCCATCTGTGTCTTCACCCTTAGGTCCTCTGAATATATACCTAGTAATGGGATTGCTGGATCATATGGCAGTCCTGTACTTAGCTTCCTGACGAACCACCAAATTGCCTTCTAGAGCAATTGTACCATTTTACATTTTACACCAACAATGGATAAGTGTGCCTCTTTCTCCACATCCTCTTCAGCACTTGTCGTTTTCTTTTCTTTTCTTTTTTATAATGTCCATTCTAGTAGGTACCAGATAATATCTCATCGTGGTTTTTATTTGCATTTCCCTAATAACCAGTGAAGTTGGACATCTTTTCATGTGCCTTTAGCCATTTGTATTTCCTCTTCTGAGAAGTGTCTGTTCATGTCTTTTTTAAATTGGGTTGTTCATCTTTTTGTTGTTCAGTTGAACAATCTCTTTATATATTCTGGATACTAAACCCTTACCCGATATGTGGTTTCCAAATATTGTCACCCATTGTGTAGGCTAATTTTTAACTTTCTGGACATAGTTCTTTGATGCACAAAAATGTTTAATTTAGAAAAAATGCTGTTGCTATATTTTATCTTTTATCTGCAACTAATTGTAGATTGCAAGCATTGCCATTTGCGGTTCTGTGAGTCATTTTTAGCAATGGAATATTCAACTGCCTTGGTTATTATGTCATCTGGAAAAGGAAATACACCATGATACGACATGCCTTGCCTCTGCCTTTGTTTATATGCTGATTTGTTTTAAAGACACTTTTGTGTTCCATGCAGGAGACACATTTGTCTTTGTCTTTATGGACTCTCACTCCCAAACTTTTATACCTTAAAAACGCCTTTAACTCCATCCCCACACCCAAAAAACAGACACTGCAACTCTTTTCTTCTACTGACTTTGTGGTTTACACTTCATATGAATGAGATCATAGTGAATATATAAATCAGTGGCCATTAGCCTTTAGTGTGACACAGTATCACCTAGGGAGCTTGTTATAAATGGAGATTCTAGAACTCCACTAAGTGTATCTGAAGTGAGGATCATGAGATCACATTTTCAACAAAGTCTTCTAGTCATTCTGAGATGAGTGACAGACTTGCATACTTTAAGAAGCACTAACACACGCAATAATAAAATGAGATAGGGTTGAATTTGTGCTACTAATCCTTCCCCCATGGTGTTCTTTTTGAAATTGAAAATAAACCCTACTAGACAAAGTTATTTGTCCAAAGTTATTTATGTAGACAGTTGCTAAACTTAAGAAGAACATGGGGCTCCTGAATCATTCATTATTATTTACACTTTTATTAAGCACATATTACTTGTCAGTTACTGTGCTAGGCAGTAGCAATACCAGAATGAAAAGAACAGGTTGTGCTTTAAGAAACAGAGTCCAATGCAGTGTTCCTCAACTTTTTCAAAACTCCAGTCCAATCAGAAATATATTTCTCATCACAACTCAGGGTGTATACACATACATACTTAAATACATAACTGAAAAACACATTGTATAAAACAATACTTTCCCTAACTATCTGCAATATAATCTATTTACTCTTTGGTTCTATTTGACTCTATCCTATTCCATTCCATTAAACAAAATGCAGGTCTTGACTGACTGAACTGATTTCAAGGCCTAGCAATGCAGTGGAAGTGGGGATGGGAACTAACATTTGACAAACACAGGTCTACTTAATAATGTGTGATGTATATTCTATGACGTGCATATATTTATCCTTCTAGACACATGTTTCATGAGGAGGAGGGAGTGGGGAGTCTGAGAAATCTTCACTGGTTCTTCTCAAACTTTACTGTGTGTATGGTATGCCATGCAGGCTTGTTTTTACTTGGGGGTATTGTTGAAAATTAAGACTCAGATTCAGCAGGACTGAATAGCAGGACTACATGTCTGATTAGCTCTCAGGTGATGTCAATCCAGCTGTACATGGATCACTATTTGAGTAACAATGCTCTAATCACAAGTGTGGTTAGGTGTGCTCAACTGGTAAGGCAGGGCCTGGCAGGAGTTTCCTGGTACACAATTTGTCTAAGGAAAGGTGAATCAAGCAGCTAACACTGACACATGAGAAAAGTGTAGTGTATGCCCTTCAGATTTTATCACTGGCTCAGCCTCCAATATTTGAATCTGGTAGCGATGGCTATATGGAAAGACACACTTACAAGCCAAAAAAAAAAAAAAAAAACCACAGAAAGGATTGTTTTGAGAATTCAAAAGCCTAAGCATCATTGGGATGTTACCAACTTGGGTATGCATAGCTCTGAGGTGAGGGAAAGAGTTTTATCCACATTTCTAAAGGTGTCATGGGTGTGGGTTGGGATTTGGCTCACTGAGGACTCCAGGGACATCAACAAGACTTTACTTTGAGGACTCCAGCCCATCATCAGCAGCAAGGGTCTTATAAGGGTGCAGGATCTAAAAGAGGAACAATGGCCAGTAGATATGGCAGTACTCAGGGGAGGGTGGCATCCATCTCTCAGCTGCCTGGACTGAGCCATCCCTCAGTTCTTCTCTAAGTGTCTTATGGGGTCCTGATTCTGAGAGTGCAGGGGAAAGGGTAGAAGCCAGCCCAACACAGCTCATACACTCAGTACCTCACCTAATATCCCCAGGCCTGAAGGCAAATAGTAGCCCCATTTCATAGATGCCAAGTCTTACCTGTACAGCAATGGATCTGTAATAACTGCCAGGTTGATTGCTCCAGCAACGAGTCACAGAGGTAATGTGAGTTAGTTCTGACATCAAGAATATTAAGTTTCTCCACTCCTTCATAAGCTCCCTGAACAGTTCTATTGATTGCCTTTTATGCAGTTTTCTTTTTAACCTTTTATCGTTTCCTTATGACAAAAGTAATCTGTGTTCTTCAGAATAAAATGAGCAGATGCGTAGAAAGAAAAGAAGGAAATCAACCACAATCTCACAACTCAGAAAACCACTGTTAACCTTTTGTGGACAAATTTTATTAATATTTCTGTGCATGGATGTACTATGCAAATTTTTTAATGGGCCAATTCTGTACATATAATAAGTTGCTTTATTTTCCAAAGAATCATGAACATCTTCCCATTGCCTATGTATGAAAATCCTGGACTGAAACACAGAGAACTGCAGTTGGGTCAAAAGGCTGTTGGTAATGGGAGGGAAACAAAGTATCAGCATAAGGCCAAAGAACACAGCCTAGCAAATGCCTGTCAGGGAAATGCAAGGAATAAGAAAGCAGAGTTGGCAATGTTCTAATCAGTCACAACATAAGGCACGACACATAAGGGATGTCTTCAAAGCCCCTTTGTGGGGCCCTACAGCCCCCCGCTGAGATCCGTTGGGTCCCTAGGGTGGAAGGGATTCTGTAAACATGCTTGCATCCATATAAACCCCCCCAATTTCTGTTTGGTTTTGTTCACTTCATCCTCCACCCTGGCCATCTCATCAAATTCTTGTATCATCTCTTCATTGCTCAAATGCATATCATGTATGGCCTCCTTATATTCCTTGAGGTACTCAGCCGGGCTTTTGTTGGTTTTTCTTTTTGCTTTTCTGGGTACGTCACCTTCAGCTGGGCGCTTCCCTGCCACCCTTATTTTGCTCTCTGGATTTCCTTCTTTTGACTTTCTCTCTTTCTCTGTCTTTCTCTCATTCTCTAGTTTTCCCTCATTCTCTGGCTTCCCCTCATTCTCTGGTTTTTCCTCGTTCTCTGGTTTTCCCTCGTTCTCTGGTTTTCCCTCGTTCTCTGGTTTTCCCTCGTTCTCTGGCTTTCCCTCGTTCTCTGGCTTTCCCTCGTTCTCTGGCTTTCCCTCATTCTCTGGCTTTCCCTCGTTCTCTGGCTTTCCCTCGTTCTCTGGCTTTCCCTCGTTCTCTGGCTTTCCCTCGTTCTCTGGCTTTCCCTCATTCTCTGGCTTTCCCTCGTTCTCTGGCTTTTCCTTATCCTTTAGTATTTCCGGATTTTCTGTCTTTCCCTCATTTTCTAACTTTTTTTTGTCTTCCAGAGTACAAGCTACTTCTGGCTTTCCCTCATCCTGGGATTGTTCCTTGTTTTCTATATTTCCTTGTTTTTCAGGCTTTCCTTCATTTTCACTGCAGAGTTTTTCCATGTTGAGATTTTCCCTTCTTCTCCTGCCCTGGGGGGGGGGGGAGAGACGAGGACACAAGAAGAGACTGAGGATGTGGGGGTAGAACGCAGGTTCTGATAGTACTTGTCTTGCCCCAACCTGCTTGTTGCTCCAAGTGTGCCTTCTGTCCATCCCTACCCCACCCACATTTCTCACACACACGTAAACCCACCATTTCCTTGACAGGCCCTGCCACCATTTATACTCTCAGCGTGGGAAGGTGTGAGTATGAGTTGGGGGGTGCACAATGGGGTACACAAATTCTGCCCAGCCCTTGTCCTCTACTCTTCCCACACCGCAGGTGACTATCCAGCACACCTTCCCACTCACCTGCTAGGATTCTGGGCAAGTTCCTCCTTTTTTTCTATCGTCGCAGAGTGCTGGGTACAACTGATGCGCAAATCTGCCAACACACGGAAGACAGGAGCGGGGAAGAACAATCTGCGGACGCACAACGACACAGGTCTCTTTCCTGAATACGGCTCCTCCTCACCTAACGTTTCCCTCCCTCACCTCTTCCGCCCCTCCCTCCCTTCAGCCGCCATTATTTTCAGGCTTCGGCAGCAGATCAGGGCGTTTTACAAATTGCATTTGGGTTTCTGCGTACGCCTCTCCTGAAGGCAACCTGATTTAACCCGTACCTTGGCCCAATCCTGGAGGTCAGTATTTCCTCCTAGGCGTGGAGTGCGAGAGCACGGTTATTTCCAGAATATGCCTACGTTTCACTGTCGCACTGCGGGGGGACTCCCCGTCACCACTATCTTGGGCTCTAAAATGGATGGGGAAGCAGAATATGTGGGATCAAGAAGGCGGGCCGCTCCCACTGAAGGGTCCTCCCTCTCCCCCCCAGCCCGCCCTCCCCGCTGCCCCGAATCCCACTCCCCTCCCACTCCTCCACGCCAGCCCGGGGGCCGCCGGCAGCGCCCACGGTCACACTGACCTGCGGCACGCGGGGCAGGCCCGCGCCTTCTACGACTTGCCGAAGCGGATTCTCCCGCCGCCGGGGCAGCTCAGCGAGGGGACAGAGCCAGGACCGGACCACTAAGGAAGCTGGCAGGAGGGCTCGAGAACTGGAGCCCGCGTAGGCGCGGGCAAGTCACGTGAGCGCCGCACGTCAACGGGTATTCGGCCCTCCGCCCCTAACCCTCTCCTCCCCCCCTAACCCTCTCCTCCCCACAGAAGGACCCTGGGAGGGAGGACCGAGGAGATGAGCCGAGAAGGAGGAGGAGAGGGAGGCTTTCTGACCCAGGGCGCTTTACCTGGCACATGTCTTCCTAGGTCCACCATCGCTCTCAGGTACCCATCATCGCCTGGTGTAATAGCCGAGGCACTTGAAGGGTATCCGACTCAGCCAAGTGCGCTCTCAGCTCCTGAGGCCCACAGCCCGCTTTTCAAGAGCAGCTCTGCCTGACTCCAGAACCCCGAGGTGGTCCCTGCAAGGGAACTGCGCTGCCACCTTGAGCGGCGGTTTTCTTTGGGGTTCTGTTCCGGAAACACCTCTCTTCTCAGGCCACCCGTAGTTAATCCCTAGTGATCTCCTTCTAAGCACAGAAGATTTCCAAATCTAAGGTTCTAGGCTCTTTTCCTCCCCTGAGAGCCAGACCAGTTTTTGTCACCTGTCTGTTGGACATTTCTGGCATGTCCTTGAGGGACTACAAAGTCCCTTTTAGGCCACCCTGAGTTCATCAACTTTCCTTTCCCCTTCTCCGTTCACCTTTCTTCATACCTTCAGTACACTTTCAGACATTTGACCTGTTTTATATAGAAGTCAGGCCGCTAAAAAGAAAACATTAAAACACTTTTCAATAAAGACTTCAGGTGTACAGAGTCATCATAAACCTTGGTTCACAATATATACTCGTAATGAACCCATGCTTGTCTCTTTCCTTTCTTTTCTCTCCTTTTCTCTTTTATGCTAGTGAGACTACCACGCATTCCAAGAGCTAGAAAATTGTCAATGTTGTAGCTGCTACAGTGTAGTGCCATATATATATCTGTGTGTATAAATATGTTTGTAGGTGTGTATGTGTTTCTGTATACATGTGAATTTGGACAGCTAGTTTCTATTTTGATTTGTATAATACATCATGTTTTCACAATTATGAATTATTTGTGCAACACAACCAATTCTGATTTTATTTCTGTTATGTTTCTTAATTTATCAAAACATTTACTACAATGCTCTGCTCCACCAGAATGTATAGTCACACTATCACCTCAAAACAAATTATTTTATCCTTAATGTTGAATTTTTAAATTGAATTTACAATGCCATTCATGATAAGGCCGATATTTCCCTTTCGCAAGTATGAATTTCCAAAACAAAATTATTATGGTTTTTATTCCATGAATTTGATGGAAAGGATGCTGAAATTAACTGGTACGTGTTTTAATAATCTAATGATACTGATTTTAAACTGCTTTCAATAATTGTTTGCTATGTTCTGTTAATAGAGTCAATATATTAACAGCTATCACTCCAATTTTTGAACACACACATAAAAACTTAAAATTCAAAATTTGTATAATTAAATTAGAAGAAAGAAATTTAATATAAATTAGAAGTTTTGCCTCACAACTATAAGTCAATGCAACTTCCACTTCTGCTGTTCTAAATGACATATTCTTCTTAAAATAACTACTAACTTCTGAAGTAGATGCTAATGCTTTTTCAGCAGGTTTGTATATTTTGGTTTTTGTGAGTTCAGTGGTATCACTGCAGTCCATTTGATGCATAGCAAATGTCAACAAACATTTAGTGCAAGTTAAATGTTCATCAGCAACTTTCCTGAGAACAGGAAATTCAACACTTACTTTTTCATTAAATATGTACTTTCATTTCTGATTACAAAAAAATCATTCCAAGCAATATAATAAATGTAGTTGTAGATTTATATACCGTATAATAAATTACAAAACCACTGTAGCAGGAATATTCATGCTCCACAGCAGAGCATCTTGACCTCTGCTTCCCACATATATTTCACATACAGTTATCATATTATTTTATTTTCCTCTGGCCCTCTTTTCTGGTGGTCTGACACTTTCATGCACTTTGGATATTCATAGAAAGGGTTATGGCCCAAATAACTAACTACAAATGACTAGTAGAGGTAGCAGCATCATGTACTTCTCCCACCGCCTCCCAAAATAAAAAGGAACTAGTTCTCCCTACCTGCTCTTATAAGCATCTAATTTATTTTATTATTATTATTATTATTATTATTATTTTGCAGGTGCAGGATCCAGGAATCAACCCCGGGTCTCCACATGGCAGGTGAGAATTCTGCCACTGAGCCACCATTGCACTGCCCTGATTCATTTTATTTTATTTATTTATTTATTTTAATTTGCATATGGGCAGGAGGCACCAGGGATGGAACTCCAGACCTCCAGCACGGCAGGTCGGAGCTCTGCCTGCTGAGCCACGGCAGCCGCCCCCTGATTCATTTTAACAATGAATGCCCTGCATGTTGTTTTGGTTTGTTCTGTTTTGTTTTTTGAGAGGGAGATATTGGTTATGTTGAATTAGCAAAGTCTCAGAAGAAACAAGACTGGTTATCCCTGGTCATCTTATAGTTGGAACCAAATGTTAAAGTTAGAACTGCTCACTGCAAATGCATCTCACAAACTACCAGACAAAACCATGACAAAAGGAAAGTAAAAAGTGGAGGTCTGTAGGAGGCTGAATGATGGTCCCCAAAGATATCCAAGTTCTAAATCCTGAAACCAATATACATTCCCTTATATGGCAAAAAGGGACTTTACAGATGTTAGTAAGTTAAGGATTTTGAGATGGGGATATTATCCTGGGTTATCCGCATGGGCCCTAAATTTAATTCAAGTGCCCTTGTAAGTGGAAGGCAGAGGAGAGTTTACTACATAAGAAGGCAATGAGAAGACTGAAGCAATATGCTGTACTGCTGGCTTGGAAGATGGAGGAAATGCCCATGAGGCACAAATTGCAAGGAATGCAACTCTATTAGCTAGAAGAGGTAAGGGAAGGTATTCTCCCCTAGAGCCTCCAGAGGGAATACAGCCCTGCCAACAACTTGATATGAGCTCAATAAAACTGGTTTCTGACTTCTGACCGTTAGAACTTAATAGAATAAATGGTTGTTGTTTTAAATCAACAAGATTTTTTGTTGTTACAGCAGTAATAGGAAATTAATAAAAGGTCTATTGAACCCATTCTGACTTTAATGTAAATAGTAGTTGTGATAATACCTTGTTTAAAAATGAGAAATTGTGGACAAATCTTAGACTAGATAAAATGCAGGTCAATAAGAAACAGTTAGGACTATTGAGAGCAAACCAGGAAGTATTATTTTCCTAGAGTTAATCTATGTAACGCCACTAACAAAGTGGCTGGCACATATCAAGGATTCAATTGGGTAGTTTTCTTAGTTCCAAAGATGAGAAGAGCCATAACTTCTTTAAAAAGAAATTGTTTTAGATAATTGTTGATTCACATGTTTGTAACAAATAAAAGAGATCCTTTATGCCCTTCATCAGTTTTCCCCCAGTGGTAACATAACTACAAGATCACAAGCAGTAAATTAGTATTGATAAAATCCACTATTATTCAAATTTCACTAATTTTACATGCACTTATTTGTGTAAGTGTGTGTATTTAGTTCTGTGCAATTTTATCACATTTGTAGATTCTTGTGACCATCACCACAATCAGGTATAGAAGTGTTCAATCACCACAAGGATCTCTCGTGCAACTTTTTTATAGCCACAGCTAACTACCTGTTTATCCCACTTTCCAGCCCTTAGAAATCACTAATATTTTTCCCATCTCTATAATTTTCTCATTTTAATGTTATATAAATGGAATCATATAGCATGAAGGCTTCAATACTACATTTTTCATGTGCTTTTTTCATTCAGTATAATTCCCTTGAGTTCTGTACTAATCAGGGAGATTAGAAACAGAACCAACCATATATGTAAATATTAAGAGATATAAGAATTTGCTGACATGACTATGGGGATCAACAGCACTGAATTCCACAGGGAAGGCTGCAAGTTGGAAATTTGATGAAGGTGACATTGAATTTCCCAGGAGAAGCTGGCTGGCTGAAGTGGAGATAGAAATTCTTCTTTCTGAGTTCTGAAATCACCAGTAACGGCTTTAAGACCTCCAAATGATGGGATGAGATGCTTCCTCTCATTGCTGAGGTCAATATCCTTCATTAATTATAAATGCAATCAGTTGTAGATGCAATCAACTGACTGTACATGCTAGTCCATCTATGAAATGCTCTTATAGTAACAATCAGGCTAGTGATTACTTGGCCAAACAACTGGACACCACAACCCAGACAATTTGACACATAAATTAACTATTACAAGATCCCTCCAAACTGTTGCAGGCATCACTATTTGTTCCTTTTTAGAGCTGAATATTATTCCTATTCCATGGAATGTATAGAGAACCATTTGTTTAACCATTCACCAACTGTGCTGGTTTGAAGGGATTATATACCCTAGAAAAGCCATGTTTTAATCCTGATCCATCTCATGGAGGCAGCTGTTTATTTTAATCCCTATTCAGTACTGTAGGAAAGCTTGATTAGATTATCTCCACAAAGATGTAACTCACCCTTTCTGAGGGCTGTCAGGAACTTTGCCCTTCCTGGGTGTTATCTGTCCAGTGTCTGATTAATAAACCTAAATCACTCTATATATTTTAGGAAAGAGAAGGATTTAATGTAGGGAATTGGTTGCAGAGGTGTCATAAGGGGCTGTGACAGCCAAAGGATAAAAGATGTTATGCAAAGATAAAGAAGCTGTCTCTGCTCTTTGCTCCTG
Organism: Myrmecophaga tridactyla; assembly: GCA_004026745.1. NCBI lineage: Eukaryota > Metazoa > Chordata > Mammalia > Pilosa > Myrmecophagidae > Myrmecophaga > Myrmecophaga tridactyla. The sequence goes on from PVIY010006238.1 coordinate 88,347, forward strand.
AGATCTGGAAGTTCCCCACCATATCTGCCAAGCAGGAGATTCTTCCATAAGGTCACCCACAGTTTCCACTGCTAACACAGCTTGGAGCCATTGCTGCCAATGTTCTTACAGGGTTGCAACTTCTGGAATCTCTCCATATCAGCTATCCCTTTACTTTACTGTTCTTTTGTTGTTCCATTATAATATTTCACTATTTGACATTGTATACTTCCTTTATATTTATTAGCTTAGTTTTCTGTTGTCTATTCTCTACCCTCTTGTCCAATAAGATGGATTCCATGAGGACAATGATTTTGTCTGTTTAATTCACTGTTATATCTTCTGTGAGTAACTAGTCACTGACACAAAGCAGTCTGCTAGTAAATAATCTTGAATAATGAATAGAAGATTTAATAAGATTGACTTCTGTGTTCAATAGAGAGTACATTAACACATAATCTGCCTGCCACAAATTAATAAATGTTGTATATTCCTTATTTTGGAAGTGGAAGTGAACTATGCAAATGCACTTTCCCATACTACTTCCCCAGTGTCCCTCTCAGCATCTGACAAATGGGCCAGTTGAATGTATTAATTAAGACACTTGGTTGCAGGGGACAGAAACAAACTTGAGAGGCAGGGAAAGATGGCAGCATAGTGAGGTGTGGAATTTAGCTCATCCTCCTTAGCGGCTGGTAA
>PVIY010006239.1:0-88900 GCA_004026745.1 Myrmecophaga tridactyla
CCTACTGCAACCCCTCCACGCTCACTCCTACTGCAACCCCTCCACGCTCACTCCTACTGCAACCCCTCCACGCTCACTCCTACTGCAGACCCTCCACGCTCACTCCTACTGCAACCCCTCCACGCTCACTCCTACTGCAACCTGTCCACACTCACTCCTACTGCAAACCCTCCACGCTCACTCCTACTGCAACCCTCCACGCTCACTCCTACTGCAACCCATCCACGCTCACTCCTACTGCAACCCTCAACACACACTCCTACTGCAAACTCCCCATGCTCACTCCTACTGCAAAGCCTCCATGCTCACTCCTACCTCCTTATGCTCCCCAAATGTCAGCCACCCTGCTCCCTGGGGCTTCCCAGATGGGAGCCATCTGCCCAGAACTCTCTTCCCCTAGATGTCTGCAGGGCCTGCTCCTCAAAGTCTTTAGGTCTTTACTTTTCCCCATGGCACTTAGAAACATTGCTTAATTTACTTATAACTGTTTAATTGTCGTTCTTCCCACTAAAATGTAGCCTTGTTGACAATAAGGATTTTCATGGGTTCAGCCCAAGTGCCTGACACATACACTATTACATAATTTTTCTAAGTAAATGAATGAATGAGTTGCTAAATAATAGGTAACTAGGACTAACTAAACCATCTTCGCCACAGTACTTTCTCATAATTAAAAATCTTTAGAAGAGTTAAAAGGTCTGAAACTGATCAACTCATTAAAGCAAAAAGAAACCTCCACCACCCCCCAAAAAAGAAACAGAACCAAAGTTTACCAGACCAAAAAAAAAAAAATGTAAGTAGCTCTAAAATAAAAGGGGAATCATCCTAATTTACATGGAAGTTCAGCTAAAATGAGAGCTACATGCAAGTTTTATTCACTCTACAGACTTTCATTAACTTCACAACTGTTATAAGCAAATAAATTAATTTTTATTTTAAACACATTAAAACTCTTCCTTTCTTAATGCAAAAAAAAAAAAAAAAAAAAAGAGCACTAGTTTCTCTGCTGTGTTTAATTCCAATACAGTCAACATGGATTATGTTTTGGATGCAGTGTGTAAATACAGTTTGTTTTTTAGGAGCTGAAGATTCATGGAACTTGACCGAAATTAACCACACATGTAGAGTGAAAGTTTTATTTCAATAATAAGTTACATACATATATATGTGTATGTATGTAACATGTATGTATGTCACATATTTAGAGAGAGAGAGAGAGAAATTACTAACTGTATGCATTAGAGAGAAAATTTAGAAAACTTCAAATAAAATATAAGTTTGATCCTCCTTCTGGTCAAGGCCTATTAAACCAACCTCCCCAAAGATAACGATTATAAACTCTGGATAAAACACAGAAAACAACCAACTGAAGGCACTGGAGAGGGGCCAAAAACAGACTGTGGGGACAGGTTGACACATGGAAGATGGGAAAAGGCACAAGTGAGTTTCCCATTATTTTAAGATGAACTCTAACCTAAGCGAAAGCAGCTGTCAAGATATAAAATGAAGTGTATTAATTTATACTAGTAGAAAATTATCAGAAAATATTTTTAATCCATTTAAAATAGGGTAAAAAAAATTTAAAACACTTGGTAATAACTTTATTAAAAGACATTAAAACCTCTACTTTGAAAACCAAAAGACAGCTCAGGCAGCTGAAGATGGAAACAAACAGACACGGATAGCTTGTGGCCGGAAGAGTCAGTATTCGTACAAAGCGAACTGTTGCCTAGTTGACCTGCAGAGTCAATGAGATCCAGTCATCGTCTCAGCATCGCGGGGCTGAACTGGGCAAGCTGATGCTCTACTTTACAGGAAAATGCAAAGAAGACAGAAAACCCAAATCAGCCTTTAAAGAACTTTCAAGAACACAGCGTGCACGGGTGGTTCAGCGATGGAGTGAGACCCGGGGTCGGTTCCCAGACCATGCACCCCCACGCCCTCCCCCCCCAAAAAGAAAAAGAGGTAAAGAGGGGTTCCGTAAAGTCACGGTGACGAGCACCGAGGCTCAGACTCACCCCGCAGCAGGGGCAGGACAGTGCCCCGGACAGACGCACGGCCACGAGCACTCGGCTTTTGGGCAAAGGTGCCGCGAACCATCCATCAGGTAAAGGAAGGCCTGTTCCAAATACGTCCTTAGAACCCAATGTCCATGCGGACATGGCGGGCCTCAACCCCTACTTCACACCACATGCAAAAACTGTTTGAGAAAACTTCCAGGCCTGATCATGAAAGTTAAAAGTTTCTAAGAAAAAAATTAAATTACATATTTATATACATATAGATACACGCACATGTGTGTGACTTAGTTTTCTGATTTATCTTAATTTTTTGAAACTCTTCACATACTATTTTAAAATCAGAAGAAAAGGGGGATGACAAAAAATGCCAGTGAAAATCCAACTAAAAACTCTGAGGAAAATGTCTTTCAGGAATCTGACCACAAAGACTAGCCTACAAAATAATTACAGGTAAATATACATGTAGAATTGCTCTCTTCAAAGATGTTCAAGAATTCCATGTGAGACATGCATACAACTGAAGATAGATATAGAGAGGGATGCAGATACAGACATGCAGATATTGACATGAAAAATAAAATTCACTTTGGGGGAAATTTTACAGGGCAGAATTTTGTCACTTCCTGGTTTCATCCATTTTCTTACCAAAAATGTAAGTTTTACTTATGTATAATTTTCTCCTACCTTTACCTCTAATCCAGCATAATTATTACACTATGGAAAGTTGAATAAAATAAAATAACAGGATAGATATGGTTAAAATGGTTATGGTTAAAAACCAAAAATGGTCATGGTTAAAAATGTCCTTAAAGACTAAACATTAGGAAGCAATTTTAATAACTGAATGTCTATCGTAATGAAGTACTATTCTAGGGACTATTAGGAAAAGAAGGAGTAAGATGTAATGCCTAATTATCCACTCCTTGTCTCACCTCCCTAATGCCTCTATTAGTCTGTCTGGTTCATGACTAAAAGCTCTACTCTCTGCTCCTTATGGAACCTGACCACCATCCCGTGCCGCCGTTTCATTCCATGTACTCTGGTTTATGTGGTTCTTGCTTCCAAATCTGCTCTACACGCTACCCCTGCTACCAACTGTCACAAAGCACCACGAATCAATTAAATGCTTTATACTGCACTGCTGCGAACCCTGCAATCCACTTTCTTCCTCTGATGTACTGGCTAGAAAAATGCTGTGAATAATTAAAGACCCAAGTCTGTTCCAGCTCCATCACTGACATGATACACTTGTTACCTGTCAGGATTATTCAAACCCACTTTCACCACTTGCAAAGTATGTCTGCAACCATATATTACCTGGGTCCTCACCAACCGTCCTCTAGGAAGGGAAGAGCAGGTGAGACTGTACTGACCTGACCTTTAAAGTCAGAGGACCTTTTGCCCAAGTAACATGCGGCATACGTCTTACACTTAAGATCCATGGTCTTCCAAATTAAAAAAGCTCTTTGGTAAAAAAAAAAAAAAAAGCTTCAATCTCTCCCTTCTCTTCATTGTGCTTTGGGTATATTTTGCCAGCATCAAATTCTTTATAGGTTGTAGGTACTCTCAGATTCTTGGGAAATACTTAGGAAGTCGTATGTTCAACTCTAAACCGAGCTGGCTATGGATTCCAAGCTGCCCCCTCCAGGCCACGGAAAGCAAACCTCTTCAGTGTGTACTCTGTTGTTTAATGTCAGCAAGTTAACACGCTGTTGTTTAACGGTGTTGGTATGTTTACTTGTGGCTTCCCTGGAATAAGAAATGAGGTGGAGGAAATGGACAGCACAGAGAAGTCCTAAGTCATCGATGACTTCCCGCACAAAACAGTTAGGCACACGGAGGAAATAACACCGGAGATGTGCCACGTCCTGTTCAGTGAAGCCCTTGAAAACGTGGCTTCAATACTAAGACAGTGCGGCAAGAAGGCTATAAAAAGTGTGCTCATCTAATAAGAGAAGTAACTTCTGAAGATTTTATTCTTGGGAGTGAAAAAAAAGTTTCCCAAAAAAAGTCCTTTGAGAATAAAGGATTATAAACCCTTTAAACTTGAGATATCCCAAACTCTCTTTCAAGCAGTGGGAGAAATTAAAAGAGCATACAGGAGACATCATCTCTGATTGAGTACGTACAAGATACTAGAAGAGAAGATGAGAAAAGTGGGAGTTTTTTCCCCATTATAAACTCAACCTTTCCCAAGGTCTTTGTGCGAGAGAACTGTCCAATGTTGAACTCAATAGATTTCTCTACTATCCTGGATAAACTTTTCTGATATTTGGAGTGTATCCGTTTCCTGGAAAATCACACAAGCACCTACATGGAGACACACAGAAATACACAGGTATTTTACAATTTACAAGGGTTCTTACATTACATATATATCACAATTTAAAAGGGTTTCGAAGACCCCTATAACTCATCTATGGAACCCAAATTTTTAAAAAAGAAATCTGCACTTGATATTCCTTCCAGGTGTTTTACGAGGCATTAATGATGAAAACACGTAGATGAGATATTAGAGAGCAGAGGGAATTAAACTCGCCCCCCGATTCCCGAAAGGAGGGAACTGAGGTAGGTAAGGGCAGCCAAGCCAACCTAACTTCTCATTAGAGCAGGAACTCACAACTCACAACCTGGGCATATGTGACAAAACATAAAAGAATTTACCCAAATAAGAAGAAGCTGAAGCAAGCAGTTGTGCGAGTTCAACTTGAAGCCATAAAAACAAAATTAGTTCAGTGATGCATAATAGGAAATCCAGATTTGAAAAGAATACTAAAATGCCAGAACATATATTCTGTCTTAATTTCTTCAAATCTAGGTGTGGGCTGGAGCGTCACGGAAGGTAGTGGCCCAATAACACAACTTTAGTTTGTGTAGTGTGATATATGTTTACTAAGTTTTGCAGTTTCTCAATGTTTTAAATACTATTCCACGTCTCCTTCTGGGCTTTTATGACATTATAAGCTACAGTTGCTGGCAATGTGAAAGAAAATCCAAAATAAAATGATACATTTCACAACAACAAAAAAAGTCAAAATAGAAAGATTACAAAGCAATTTATTAACCCCAAACAGAAATGACTGTAAAAAGTCTAGAGAGTTGAGAAACAGCAATCCTTTTTCACGCTGTTTACACACCTTAAGTATTTTACCTTCATTAAGAATAAAATCTGAAAAGTTCAAGTTGACCTACAACTCTGTTTTATGAAAATCATTTTCGTATTTCATTATGTGCCATAGTGCAAAGTACCTGCATTGGGTGAACGGTTACAAAGGAAAGGCAATTTTCTGAATTGGACATAATTCCTAATGAGCTCCTGAAAAATTATAATGGGAAAGTGCAATTTATTGTTTGCTACAAAAAGTGAAAGGAATTGAAATCAATTTCTTACAAATTAACAAAATTACTAACCAGTCATGCCACCTTGGCCAGAGGGAAGAGAAATAATATTTATTCAATGTCAGCTACATGCCAGATACTTCCACGTGCTGCACAAACATTATTTTGTTTTACAGATACAAAAACTTTCAGAGAAAGAGATCTACCTATTCCTGATTCACTGGTGAGATAATGGAAGCTCAGAAAGGTTATGTTTGATGAACAAACAGCAAACAATAGAACCTGGTTTTGAATTCAGGTTTCTGCGGCTCCCCTGTCGGCCTGCTTTCTTTCTCACTCTTTCTTCCTCTGTGATATGAAAGGTTAGACTAGAAACCATCTCAAGGTCTCTTTCAGATCAAATGCAAGCTCATTTCAATAACGTCAAGCATTATTCTGGTGCTTCTATCAGAAGAGTTTATATGTTACATGAGTTTGAAGACTTCGTATGTCAACACACGTGGAAAACTGAGTAAAAAGGAATGCATCTTCTAATATAACATGCTATCTTTTCAACCACATATGATCCGGTGTCCATAAAAAATGTACAATAAATATTTGAAAACAGCATAAAGGAAACCTATGCAAAAAACTGTGAATCTTTCTTGTTGGTCATTCACTTCAGTTTACTTATTCCACTACAATGATTTCTCAGGTGCTGTAGGTATCCACATGCTGAAAAGAGATATGGAAATTTAAAATTTCAAATGTTTGCACCACTGCAATTCACCCAGTACAAACTGCTCTCCCTGCGCAAATAAGAGCTGTTCTGTTTTTAGAAAGTGGATTTTAGTACTAACAGTTTATATAAACATTGTGAAAATAAAGAAACCTGAACTCTATGATGATAACATCAAGTCAATTCTTCCACTGGGTTACTGTCCTTGATAATGTTAATTTTGAGTAAAGGAGAACAGAAAAAAATCAAGTTACCTCTACCAAGCTAAAGCTAAAGAGATACTGTTTTTGTTGCTTTCATTGGCAATGAATATGGCCGAGTAATGTAATTTTAAAAAAAATCAAAATCAGTGCCTATCATATAGAGAACAAAGTTTTACTGTCACAATTTGCTTTAGTTTCCTGGCTGCTAAAGCAAATACCCTACAACAGGCTGGCTTAACAACAGCAATTTATTGGCTCACGGTTTCGGAGGCCAGAAGGCTCCTTCCCGAGGTCAGGGACCGCTGGCGGGCCGGCAATCTTTGGGGTTCCTTGGCTTTACGTCACATGGCAGTGCACATGGCAGCATGTTCCTCTTTCTCTCCTGGTTCTCACGCTCCCTCTAGCGTCTCTCTGCCATGCCACGTGTCCAGCGGACTGCAGCCATATGGACGGGAGGCCCGCGCTCTTCCATTAGGGCACATCTTCACTAATGAAGTCCTCATAGGTCCTATTACAAATGGGTTCCCACCCATGGGATCAGGGATTGGGGCCTGAACAAGGCCTTTGGTGGGGGACATGATTCCATTCCCAGCGCAATTATCCCCTTTGCAGCCAAGATAAAGCATAAGACATGCTGCAAAAACCATCTCCTTCCAGTGCTGCTGCAAACATCTCCTCTGCCAAGCATGTCACACAGCCCAGAGAAAAAGCACAAGCATGCATAACGGAGTATCATTACAGTGTGAGCCATGAGAAGTGGTTTGGCATAAATACAGAAAAGAAGCAGCACCACCAGTCACTTTCAAATACAGAGAAAGGAGGAAAGACAGCAGGGCTGGGGCTAAACTCACTGAGACAAACATGCTTCTAACCTGACCCATCTGCGTTAAAACGTTTAAAAAGCACAATTTACAAAGAACTAATTAACAATGGAGGAGAAACTGCCCAAAAGGACATGACTGGGACATATGAAAATCTCAGGGTGTAGACTGAAGGCTTTCTATCAACGTTACACTTCTTGAACTTTGTAACTGTACTTAAGGCTGTTACATAAGTGAATACCCTTCTTCTTGGGAAATTTACATGGAAGTATAAAGTATTCAAGGAGCTCGATGCATACAACCTACTTGTAAATGTTTAGAAAACAGATAAACAGAAGATAGATAAACAGAATTCATATAAATGGAATGATACAGCACTTGAGACGAAATGTTACAACTTGTTGCGTCTGGGTATATGGGTAAGCGGGAGGGGGTTCCACTGGAGTTCTCTGTCTGGGGTTTGCAATATTTTTGCAACTGTCCTGTAATTTTGGAATTATTTTGAAATAAAATGTTTTGTTAATATGCTTTAAAAGGTCAGTTTATTCATAGCCAAAGCACATTAACGGGAATTGATTTCAAACATTTTCTAAAATACCCCATTTTTTCTTTGGCATAAATATTATAACTCATCTATTTATTCATCAAAAATAATTTGAGTTCCTAGTTAGTTCATATATGCTCTCAAGAACACAGGTTGAGAAGAGCCCATTTATACTTTTGAAAGTTTTGAATCATCCATTTAACAATTACTTACTGAAGGTCTCAGTGCTATACACAGCGCCAAACCGCATGAAGGTGAAAAGAGAGATTTTTTTTCCCCAATGCTCTTAATTTTAAGTAAAAAATATCTCAATTCTACTTTCAGGAATCATATCATTTTATGGATACTATTCTATCTTCATTGTTTTACATACCACTGTCTAAAGCCACAAATCCCATGACCCGCCCTTATTACCACGTCTGGTCACTCTGGTAAGCACACACAGGAAAGCACATTAGGCAGAGGATCAAAATTCAACCCAACTCATTCTCTTTCAACTATTTAAGTGCTGTTTCTTTAACAAAAGAATGTTCCCAAAGGTGAAGCAAATTCCTGACTTCTATAAAACACTAAGGTAAATTGCTTTTAAGTCCTGTACATAGTAGAGTAAAACACTAGAACCCTGAGACAAGCACCCAAATGCTTTGTACAGTTAAAACTGAATTTACTTCTTAAATATTATAGAGAAAGATAATCTGGTTGCAGTAGATGTTAATTTAGAAAACATATTCATACCGTATTAGACTTGCTCATTACCAGCAATTAAACCAAGAATATAATTTCAAAATAGTTTTTTCCTATTGTATGAAATTGCTCCATCCCCATTCAAGAATAGCTGTCTTGACAACTGGTCTCAGTGGGCTTCTAACTGATCCCTGCCATACACAGGTATATTCCTCAAAATGTTTCACTGCTTAATATTTTTATATATAAAGTACTTACTGATTTAAAATTCAAACCTGAAATAGATATTTCTCAATACAAAAGTTTTGGCCTTTGTATTGAGAAATGTTGTGACTTTTTTTATCGCTGAGAAAATACTTTTACTTATAACTCAAAAACTCAAGAGAGGGGGTGCAAGGATAATTCAGTGGTAGAATTCTCACCTGCCATGTGAGAAACCAGGGTTCGATTCTCGGTCCATGCACTTCCCAAAAAACAAACAAGCAAGTAAAAACAAACAAAAGCCAACCAAATAAACCAAAAATTCAACAAACAGTGCTGCAATAATGGAATACTCACATAGAAAAACAATGAAAGGTGACCCCGCCATACAGTACACACACAAAAAAAAAACCTCAACAGAACAATAAAACTACATGTGGAAAAGGTTCTGTTACATTCAATGTTGGTGAAACATCAGAATTATGTGTAGATATTTGGAAAACTCAGAGAGTGACTACAAATGGGATATATACAGAACATAAAAAATACAAAAATCATATTAATTATCTGGTAACCAGGAAACAATGTTTTAAACATTTGCCATCTACTCTGTTGGTCCAGCATGTATGCTCGTTATAGTTACATTTAAATTAACTGGTGGAGGGATAAGCCTGGTCCTGGAACTGTGAGATCAACAATACCATGTGACCAAAAGGGGGAAAAGAAGTGTAATACATAAAGTAGCAGTGGCTGAGACAGTTCGCATAGAGTCAAGAGGCTACTCTGGAGGTTGCTCTTACACAAGCTTCAGTTAGACCTTGCTACCCATCACAGCTTGCCTACCCCAACCAAAACTATTCCTGCCAATCCTAAAGAACACCTACAGCATTATGTAAGATTCTACAAAGGGTTCTAGAGTAACTTTCCAGAAACCTACAACTTCCAGATGGGTCCCTGGACCAGATAAGTCCTGAAACCTAGAGGGCACAGCCTCTCCAGAACATCAACTAGTTCCATCCCCTTATCCCTATTATTGACAGCTCCTTCCAACATGAAAAAGTTAGAATGGCCATATCCCAAACACCTAAAAGGTGAGAGAAAGATCAAAGGTGATGGTGGAGTTATACAGAGAAGGTAGAGTTCAACAAACGAGTATAACTGCTGAATCGTTACACTGATATTTCTTTTAGTTGCCAGTATCTTAGAGCAGATAGGAGCAAAAACCTAAAATTGTGAAACTGTAACCCATACCAAACTCTGAAATCTCTATTCTACATCTAATTGTTGTGATGTACTTTGAAATTTATTGCTTTTTTGTATATGCATTCTTTTTCACAAAAAAAAAAAGAAAAAAAAAGTCAATTGTGATGATAAAAAAAATATTTATTCCTTCAAGCCTCCAATGTTCTGGAGCAGCTAAAGGAAAACTGAGTTGATGGTATGATAGCCTATGACAAACTCTGAGATTTGTCCTATAACTACTTGTTGAAGAGCACTTTGAAAATTGCTACTTTTTTCTTTCTTTGCTTTGTATATATTTTATATTATACAATTTTTAAAGTTAAAAAAAAATTAACTGATAGTAGTAGGATTTGGTTAGAGGTCTAAAGCATTACAATTTTTCCCATTTTAAATCATAGGAAATTGACTCCTTTATTAGCATTTCACAGCAAACATCTGATTTTCCAAAATAGATTTTTACCATTAAGTAGGAGAGGCATGTGTACTAGAAGAGAAGATGCTGTGTACCTGATAGTGAACTGCTTGGTGCCAGGGGAAAGAAAGTGATTTTGCCTTTAAGAAAAAATATCCAGTTGTTCAGCATATGAAAGAAGTTAGTCAAAGATAAAATGTGAATGAATGTAAGAATTCATAAAAAATCTGCAGAAAGATTTATTTCCTTTGGAATATAATACCTAACAGAGAATTAAGTGTGAAAAGAAGCAATGAAATATGTTTAAAATGTTGGCTAGTTGCTTCAGTTGTGATACGTTTATTTATATATTTGTTAAAAGCTGTGTATCCGCAAGAGATAGAAATAGGGTAAGATATTGGGTAATTGGAGCTGAAGGGATACAGATTGTGTAACAGGACTGAATATAAAAACTCAGAAATGGACAGCACAATACCACCTAATTGTAATACAATTATGTTAAAACACTGAAAGAAGCTGCATGTGAGAATGATAGAGGGAGGAAGGCTGGGGGCATAAATGAAATCAGAAAGAAAGATGTTAAAAACTGAGATGGTATAATCTAGGAATGCCTAGAGTGTATAATAATAGTGACTAAATGTACAAAATTTTAAAATGCTTTTGCATGAGGAAGAACAAAGGGATGTCATTACTGCAGGGCGCTGAAAATAGATGGTAATTAATATTTTAAAATCTCACCTTATGTGTGAGACTAAAGCAAAAAATGTTTATTTGGTACAAAGTTTATATTTTGACTAGTGCATTTCCTAATATAACTTATGTAGATAGTTTGATTGAACACCATAAGTACTTGGAATCTCAGGTAGGACATGAGATTCTGTTGGTTTGTCCAGAGTGATGCCCCGATGAATCCCAGAGTGATTCAATCAGTGAGTAGAAAAGTATTTGCAAAGCCCCCTTCGGGGAATGGTGAGAACGGGGAGAAATGCAACTTCTCCAAGTTGAATTCTTGATATCCTCACAAGCAGTGTAGACAACCAAAGCTATAGGCTGAGCCCCCAGTCTTGGGGTTTGTTCATATGAAACTTAACCCCACAAAGGATAGGTCAAGTCTACTTAAAATTTAGGCCTAAGAGTCACCCCCAAGAGAGCCTCTTTTGTTGCTCAGATGTGGCCTCTCTCTCCAGCCAACATAACAAGCAAACTCACCACCCTCCCCCCGTCTACGTGGGACTTGACTCCCAGGAGTGTGGACCTTCCTGGCAACGTGGGACAGAAATCCTGGAATGAGCTGAGACTCAGCATCAAGGGATTGAGAAAAACTTGTCGACCAAAAGGGGGAAGAGTGAAATGAGACAAAGTGGCAATGGCTGAGAGATTCCAAACAGAGTCGAGAGGTTATCCTGGAGGTTATTCTTATGCATTAAGTAGATAACACCTTGTTATCCAAGATGTAATGGAGAGGCTGGAGGGAACTGCCTGAAAATGTAGAGCTGTGTTCCAGTAGCCACATTTCTTGATGATGACTGAATAATGATATAGCTGTCACAATGTTACTGTGTGATTGTGAAAACCTTGTGTCTGATGCTCCTTTTATCTACCTTGTCAAAGGACAAGTAGAACATATGGAATAAAAATAAATAACAAATGTTAAAATAAATTTAGTTTGAAATGCTAATGAAAGTGAGGGTAAGGGGTATGGTATGTATAATTTTTTTTCTGTTTTCATTTAATTTCTTTTTCTGTTGTCTTTTTATTTCTTTTTCTGAATTGATGCAAATGTTCTAAGAAATGATGAATATGCAACTAAGTGATGATATTGTGAATTACTGATTATATATGTAAATGTTTTAGTTTGTTAACTTTTTTTAAATTAATAAACAAATTAAAAAAAAAAAGCTGTGTATCCTTTACTGTTAAACATTACATTAAGGCCAGAATGGAATTTATTCTTTGTTAAAACCAATTGGTCTTAAATTTTTTAGGCTGTTCTTAAAAAGAGACTGCAAAAATTACACCTAACATTCTGTTTAATCTGCTCAAAAAATAGAGATTCTTTATCTCAGAACAATTTTTTTTTTGTGCATTAACCTGCTTTTATTTGGCCTTGATTATTTAAAACAAACACAACTTCATTACTGCTGGAAGAGCTAAGTTTCCTTACAATTGTGTTATATTTGACCATTATTTTAAAATATTTAGTATTAATAAATACATTGGTTTATGAATAGTTATATTAATGGATATTAATAATACTAAATTATTGATAGCATTCATTGTTCTCAGGTCCCTATGCTATAAGCTCCTGTGATAACTAAATAAAAAGAAATAAAAAATTTAAGATGTCTTTTAACTGTCTTTGGGTCTTTGCACATCCACAAAATTCATTCTCATACCTTATAAGACCAGCGATAGTAAAATTAATTAAATTCTTTTGTATTCTCCATATTTTTTAATTAGCTCATCACCACTGCAGGGTCTGCACAGAAAGAGCTTAAAAAAAAAAAATTCAACACTCTGCACACTGTTTTATTAAGGTTAATGTTAATATAAAATATGTGCCCAAGATAATGCAATTTACAGGAAGAACCTGATTCTGTCCACATACCCTTATGCTCAGGGAAACACTAGTGAAACCTGACAGAGGACTCGGCCCTGTTTTGCATGAGGATTTATCATCCCTGAGTTCACCCCTTCCCCACAGGGGCCTTCTGCCCTCCTTCTCCCCAGGCCTGCTGGATGCCCCGCAGGGAGCTGCAGGCTCTAGCAAAGGAAACCTCACTTACATAGGTCAGTGGAAAGGACGGACCCGGCGTCCTGACTGTGGCCGCCCGGCCTAGGCCCAGGCTTCCCAGGCTCCCTGGTCAGCCAGAACATGAGCAGGAGGCCCAGAGCTGACCACCTCCCAGCAGGCAACTTACTACCAAGCCCAGGACAGCAAGAACTAGGGATGGGGGTCTCGGCGACATGACGAGGGAACCCGAACTGGTCTCATCTGCTTGAAGACTACCGGTAAGGCCTTAATGCTCCATGTTCTACTTGGGACACGAGGAAGTTCTTCATTCTTCTTGACCCATTTCTAATCCTCAATGTAACAGCCTTAAATGATATACCTGAGGCCTCAGAATTCAGGAATATGTTATTCTCTGAATTTTTTTGCTTTTAATACCAATCAGTTAACTGGATAAGTTCAATAAGATGTGTCATTCTTTTGATCAGAACATAATTTGAAATATCAACTGCAGCCAAACGGTTTGAATTTTTTTGAGTATTATATTTAAGAATAAATCTTACTGAAACAGGCATGACAAACCATTTAGAGGAAGAAAGGATGTATTAATGATGGACACTATTGAAAATGCAATCCAGATTTCTAGTGACATCTCCAAACAGAAGTTAATCTTTGGCCTTACTAGCTCTGTAATGCCGGATGCCTTGATCCTACTAAGTGAAGGTTAAATTTGTTAATAAATATTTCTTGCTGCACCTATGTAGATGTAGCATACTAGGACAGAAAAAAGAGAAAGTTTCTCTGGTTGTTTTGTTCTGAACAAGAATAATCCCTGGAGATTACTTATGATCACAAGGGGAAAACATTAATAAAAATTTTCAACTAGGCAAAAACTTCTTCCACCCAAGAATTAGATAATTCTCTAACTGTAGGCACCTTTTTCTGACTCACTATTTGCTACTGATTAGGATATTTTACTACTCTATGAAGGAAGATGTTAATTTGTAGAAAATGCATGGCAATACAACAAATGATCCTTATATGATAACAAGGCAAATAAATTCTGCCCAGTAGAAATGAAAATGGTATCTCTGTCTGGCAGAAAAGAAAACCCCAAATGTTTCAAATTTATTCCCCTTGAACATTAATCTATTCAGAATATAATTTAGGAAACTTATTTCAACATTCTTTCTTTCAGTGACTATAAACGATGTCTCTCTTGCTCCTACAATCTTTCAAACCAGACTTCAACATCCTATAGGCTACTTCACTAATGAAGTAAACAGATCTTTATTATTTGTTCATCCATATGTACCTCTAGGTGTGACATACATATGTATATTTATATAACACAACTGACTCATAAATTTTTATAAAGTATATTAAATTTTTTTATTCTATTTCATAAAATTCAGGAGGAAAACAAGAGAGAAATGCAAAAAAAAAAAGGGTTCAATAGTAGAAACTCCAGATTAGGAAGGTAAAATGAATTGACTAAAGGTAAAATGTCTTCCTACTTCAATTGTTACAGATCCAGTAAACTCTGTGAAATCAAAGAAAAACCAACTTTAAACCAATCACGTATTAGGCATCTGCTGGTGCTTTTGCCTGCTTTACTAAATTCTTCTTTGGTGTACTCTTCCTAAACCATACAACGTCTCAATTCTGCTACCCACAGATTTGTCCAACCATACCTGCTTCAAATGGCTCTAGAGAAGGCAGTGTGGGCTGCTTGTGCATCACCCACCCCACTCCAATGGCAAGAATCTGCCTGACCTTGTCACCAGGGGAACTGCACCAGCCTCGGCCTCAGCCTCAGCTGGGGGAGGCCTGCAGGCTGATGGTCTAAGACAACACTGCCATTGGGGATTAGTTTAGGTACGGGCTGCATGACATGATTTTAGCCAATGAGGCAAAAAGATAAATCTGCTGATAGGTACCCGGGAAAGCTTTTTTGTTGTTGTTTCTTTCTCCCTGTTTTAAAAAGACATAAGAAAGAGACAGACAACACCTCGTTTTGCAGGATACTCCCATGTCTAAAACTGATTCCTGGAATAGAGGCAGATCTTCACCCATGAAGGAGCTAGCCTGAATAAAAAGATGACCTACCATGCACTTCCTAAACAAGTAAAAGAAAACAAAATGAAAAAAAAAATTTTCAACAAATGGTACTGCAATAAGGGGATACTCACATGGAAAAAGGATGAAACGTGACCCCCACCATACAACATATATATATATATATATATATATATATATAAAAGACAACCTACCAAATTAAGGAGCAGAGAGATGGAAAAACATGGACACTTCTGATACTGAACCACTGAAATTCCCAAGTCTGTACCTCTTGTTGTGTGAAAGCAGCTTTCCTCAAAGTAGCTCTTTCTGAAGCATTCTGAGTTGGGTTTTCCCCTCCTTGCAGTTGAAGGAAACCTACAGGGAGAACTTTGCAACACTTTCAAGTCAGCCATCTCTTAAGATCCATCTCTCAAGAAGGATCTCTACTCATACCTGTTTGTCACAGACTTCAAAGGTCAAACCTGTATCCTATATCTCTACATACCTGGATTCCTAACCTTGCCTTTTTCAAAGCATGAAACCCCTGGCAATTATCTTAACCTCTCTAACCTTGTTCCCTCAACTACAGAATAAGTTTAATAAATACTTCAAAGGACTTTTAAGAGAATTAAGTAAAATGGCATTTGAAAAACAGCCTGGGATTAGACAGAAGAGGTGATCAGAAGCATTTTTTTAATTATTATTAAAGTAAGTCTGGCCTAACATAGCTAAAAAAAATCACACAATCAAAACATAATTTTTGAACAACCAAACTTGGCATCCCCACTTTCTTAATTAACTCACCAACTATTAAAAACTAGGAGTAAAAAGTGTACAGAAATGCAGAGCCAGCTTGATGAAGAAGAGTTCTACTTAATTCTTTGCTACTTAATTCTATTCCCATAAACTACAAAAGCAAATCAGCATATCTTTACTTAATCTGTATCCCTCGGTGAAGATTTCATGATGATATTGGCATTTCTAAATTGTCATGTTGTCTAAATATATAAAACATTCATTTCTCATTGATGAAATATTTCTCAATCAAAAGTTTCATCAGAGAGGTATTTACAAGCATGGCAACAGTATTCTCTGTAGAAATTAGGCTTGAAAACTGCTAGTCTTCCAAGATTTTAAAAGCATCCTTAATACATAATGATAACCAGATATAGGAGTATAGAACTATATTTGCACAACATAACTATCTAATATAATTTAAATCATATATATCTAAAAATATATCCTTAACTCTATTACTTGTCTTCCTTTTTTTTTTTGTCTATCTATTCCCTGGCATTCTTGTTGCGTTTAAAAGATATGCTTTTAAACTGAGTATGTCTAAAATAGTCCCTTAGCCATCAGGAGGCAAGTTTATTTTTGGAGAGTCAAAGTATAATATCATAACTGTCACAGTTCTCCTAAGAAAAGTAATTTTGTTTCTGTGGACCATGGATTGATTTTAAGGTATGTACTGAAGGTGACTCTACAAACCTTTGAAACCACTCTGTATTCTTATCCCTAATTCACTTAGGAGGTTGGAAGTTCTCTACCACTGACACCAATATTTAATATTTCTTTTTTTTTTGCATACAATGCTCTTTCTTCCCCTTGAGATATGTTGGGTCATATATCTAACTTAGATACATTATATACCTGAAATATCAAGGGAAAATTCCTGTCCCAGCCTGCTGTTTCTGTCCACTGTAATTTAGGCATTCCTCGCACTGCAATTATGCACACAGAGGTACAGCCCTTACGTTGAAGTCTGGCCCTCAATGACTGGCCCTACCTTCTAGAATTCCATCGCAGCCTTTTGCTCTGGCCCTCACTGTCCCCAGCTCCCACCATTTTCGATAAGCAACTCAGCTATGGGAAACTAGCTTCTCTGGTAGAAGGCAAAAACACCAGCTTTGGAACACCACACTGAATGCCTCCCATAATTCCAGCTGAAAATACCCCATTGCATATAAAGCCATCACATTTTTTTCAAACCCTGAACTTTAGCTTGAGTCCTTTAGGCTATGGATTTTTCTTCTACCAAACATGCGCTAATGAGACAGCAGACAATATATGTCTTTCTAAAGGTCTGCTTAGACAGACAAGCAGTGAGTGTCCATCAAATAACTAAAAATAACATACAAGTAAATCAAAGAAAGGGCAAAGCGACTCCCTGGGGGGTGAGACTGTGGCGGCGGAAACGCTGACACTCGGCGCAAACCCAAACTCGAGTCTCAGATTCCATTTCATGTAAGACCAAGAGACAGTCGTCCTAAAAAGCTTTCAACTTGGTGAAGAGACAGCATTTTAGATGAAGTGGTAAAAAACATTACGTATTAAATCTAATAAAATGACATTGCTTAAAACATAGTGACTTCGAATGTTCACAGTCAAGTCAAGCAAACTGTGTCAGCTTAACTATAACGCAGAGGGACGATAGGTAGAATGAGTAACTTTGATGCGACACAGAGACTTAAGCTCAAATCCCATCCCTGAGGGGCTCCGGACAGTTATCCATGCCACTTATCTTTAAACTATCACTAGTTTTGCAGGGTTCTTGTGAGGGTTAAAATATATATATATATATATATATATCCTGCCCCTGGCATAGTTAAGCTCATTAAGCTACCAGTGGGTACTTTCACACTGTTTATCTGCAAGCATAGAGACTCCATCAAATCCGGTTTTTGAAACTGTCCATTGGTGTCTTACATGTCCACATGTTGTACACAGAAGCCAGCCTGATGAAGCTGGGGGAAAAGAGAGGAAAGAGGCAGAGGTGGGGAAGCAGAAGTACAGAGCAAGCAAGGTCTGGGGATACTGGCTCTGTTTGATCAATTTTACATATTTAGGTCCTGGAAAATATCTCATTTACAAAGAGAATTCTACTGTAGAAAATAAGCAAAACAATCTGAAAAGCAGTGACTAATGCATGACCTCCAGCTTTATGCTTCCATGGCTTTTGGGCTCCTTCTTAGAATTTTATGCCAGTATCCAATACTTTGGGGTTTTCCCATTTGTGTTAATGGACTGATGTTAAGCCATTTCCTTTTTCTGCTCCCCATCCTCCTTCCTCTCTTCTTTCCTCCGTTTTCCCCATTAACCCTACCTTTCAGCTCCTGTTTGGGACAGACCCATCAGTTCAAACATATGCTCCATTTTTGGTTGCATTTAACAGGCAATATTAAGTAGGTAACAAAGAAAGGGCATTAAACCAACATCATGGATTAATTTGCTCTATCCTCCAACACAAACAAAACTAGCCATGCTATTAGTAACTCAGCATCCCTTTATCAGCAGTACATGTCTACAACTTTATCCCACCTCTCTTTGTCCTGTTTTGACTCTGGCGGATTTGCAGTCAAATAATTCATTTAATTTGGAAGTGTGGAACTTGGGCACTTATGACCTTGTAAAAATAT
This sequence comes from Myrmecophaga tridactyla, assembly GCA_004026745.1. Taxonomy (NCBI): domain Eukaryota; kingdom Metazoa; phylum Chordata; class Mammalia; order Pilosa; family Myrmecophagidae; genus Myrmecophaga; species Myrmecophaga tridactyla. The sequence continues at coordinate 18,397 of PVIY010006239.1, forward strand.
ATGCCTTATTACCAGCAGTCTCTAACAGGTTGATGAAAAACTTAGGCAAAGTGATCACCTGATTTTAACAGATAATTGAGGTTCCAGGGAGGTGTTATGGGTGAACATTATAGGTTGGAAATGGTAAATCAACATAGAAACTCCCCTGGAACTTCTCCTCAGATAAGTTAAATTGTGACACCCTGCATAAACAATATTATCTTAATAAATGATGGCTGCCTTTTCTTATAAAATCAAGAGACTAGTACCAGCGCAAAGGAAGCCAAAATTGTGTTACCTATTTGAAATGCTATCATACGCATCAAACAGTGGCACCAAGCTTTAATCTTTCTTTACTTCACACTGTCAAGTAAAAGTGAGGCCCAAAACCCACATGACCCACAAACAGTACCTACTGAATACACAACTGCATTAGTGTCTCCCAATCAATACTTGATGAAGGGAAGCTTTATTTCAACAACGTGGCTAAAATTCATGCTTAACTCTAAGAACAACAACAACAAAAGAATTTTAAAAGGAGTAAATTATGATGAAGGCACATATTTTACAGCATCACTTTCATTTCTCAGCCTTCTCTGTGGAATCGCATATGCTCTCTATATTTTAGTTTAGGATCTTGACAAGGGGGTAGAACTGAAATCTAATAGGACTTGAAGCTGTCAAATCACACCCTGCTGGGTTTTATATCAGTGGGGGAATGGCTTCAATCTTCACACTAACTAAAATGACTGAGGGCTTTTATTTTTTTTTACTATATATGTGTGTGTGTGTGAAAGTGTACACACATTAGATTAAAGAAGTTTATGCAGTAATTTACAATAACATCAGTGAAAAGTACCAGACTGAAGGTGGGATACACTGTAATTTATTATTTTAAAAACTGTCAAGTGCTCACTCTAGACACAAAACCAAAATTCAGCTAGTCATTTTTCAAAAAACCTGTTAAAAAGAAAAAGCAGTTTTAATCACAGTAGAAGACAAATGTATTGAGATGTCAGTCACCAACTCTAATCTTAGACTCAGGACAGAACACATGGCAAAATGGTCAAATGAACTTATTTCTTGAAGTCATAAGTATATAAGGGTAATTGACAAGGTCAGAGAGGCACAGGTGTATTTCAGATCAAAGAATAATTTCCAGTTCCATGGTCTTCTCTACATATTCTGTGGGTTTATTTTTTACAAATACAAGGTTTTGAGGAGTAGGATATTGGAGCTAATTTGAAAAACACAAAGTTAAAGAGAGAGAGAGAGCCTAAAACATAGGCCTTCTCACTAATATTAATAATATTTAAACTTATACTTAACTGCAAAAGCTGAAACTGTGTAATTATGTGAAGGCCTTCTAATTACTTTAAAATTTAAACGGAATATAATGCTACAGAGATGGGCGATTTTCATACAATTAACTTTCTGAAAAGAGAAACCCTTTCAGCTCAATCCTTGACCAGAGCATTTTAAAACACTTTATAGAACTTAACATTTTTGCCTAGCAAAATGTCTTTGGAACCAAAAATAAAAAAGAATATGGCTCTCTGCTCTTGAGAACACTGCAGCACAGTGGAAAGAAAGGCATATAAAAAGAACACAACATTAACAACCGCCATGTACAGAAGGGAGCGTATTCGGATGTAAGATAAAGAAATATTAAATGAGCGCCAGGCTGGTCGGGAAAATCCCCCCACAGCAGCTGGACCTTTATGAGTAGAGACTTTAAGAATGACTTAAGACTTTGCCTGATGGATAAAGGGATTAAAAAAAAAAGTCTCAGCAGAGGGAAGGGGACGGATAAAGGACCAGAGCTGTGAAAGAACACAGCATCCGAGTGTGGGCGGGGGCCCAGTAGGAAAAGCAGAATTTGGACACGTGATATTATATATCTTTTATTGAAAATTAAAGCACTTAATTGTCGGCTTAGGAACCCCTACAGGACACAACTAATTGTGGTGCTGTGCTCTGAAATTTGTTGCTTGGTATATATGTTATTTTTCACAAAAAAATGAAGAAAAAAAGTCGATTATGATGATAAAAAAATATTTAAGCCCTCTAGCCTCCTATATTCTGGAGCAGCTAGAAGGAAAAATGTGAGAAGATCGTTTGGTAGCCCGTGACAAACTCTGGGATCTGTCCTGTAACCACTTGCTGAAGAGTGCTTTGAAAACTACTGCTTTTTTATTTCTTTGCTTTGTATATATATTATACTAGACAATAAAAAAAGTTAAAAAAAAAAAAAAGTTCCTGTCACTATTGTAGAGCTCAAAGACTCTGTGCAGTCTGGACAATCCCTGCAAACACCACCCAGATTAAGTAACAGAATTACTATGAGCATTCAGAAGCCCCCTTCAAGGCACTTTCTAAGCACTAACCACCCCCAAGTCCCTGATTTCTAGCATCGAGAATTAGTTTTGTATGCTTGTGAAATTTGTATAAATTGAGTCATACATTAGACACTCCTTTGTGTCCGGTTTCTTTCCCAAAATATTATGTTTGTGAAACTCATCCATGTGTTACAATGCACCATTGGTTATCCTTTTTCGTTGCTGCATAGCATCCCACTATATGGCTGTACAGCTATTCATCTATCTACCCCACTGCTGGCAGGCATCTGGGTAAGCTGCAGTTTGGGACTATTACAAATACTGATACTACAAACACTCCTGCTCATGTCTTTTTAGTAAACATTTGCACTCAGTTGTGCCAGGTGTATTCCCTAAAATGGATGTGCTGGGTCATTAGTTATATCTTTACGAGATATCCAAAGAGTTTTACAAGAAGGTTTTGCACACTCACACTCCAGCAAACAGAATTTGAGAGCTTTAGTTGTACCATGTTCTCATCAGCTTTGATTTTTCACCTTTCTACTGAGAGTACAATGTTTTCTCCTTGTGGTTTTCATTTCCTTGATGACTGAGTTGAATAATTTGCCAATTTTTATATGATTTTTGGCCAGTAGGATATGCTCTTTTATGAAGTGCTCATTCTTTTGCGTGCTTTTAAAAAGGCATTTAGCAAGATTTTCAGTCACCAAAATTAACTCCTGACAAAAGCAGGGCTAATAACTGCTGAGTAACATTTTAAGCAGCTATCGATAGCATGTATCGCCCACCAGGAAAAATTATTTTCTCCTCTTTTCTACACATGTCTTCTACCCATCTTCATGCTTCTTTTATTCTAACCTGTTTATTCACCTTTTCTTTCCCCTAAGCCTCTAACGCTTTCAGTCCAAAAAAGGTCAATAAACGAAAGTAGATTAACAATGTCTAAGAACTAGTTAGAGAGGCAGTAACAGTTTGCATACGAAATCCAGTCTTCCGACCTTAGGTCACCAAGTGTTCTGTTCTTTTCTTTACTTTTTTTAATTTAAAAGATAAACAAGGAAAGTAAGCATGCCAGCTGATTTCACTGAAACTAAAAAGACCATTCATATATTTTTAATAGAATATATCTCAAGGGCTCCTTTTTCGCCCACAAATTATGAGCAGATAACGTTGAGCCAGCATTCTAAAGGAATGTAAAGAGGAAAACAAAACAAGAATAGCACCTATTATAAAAAGAAAAAGAAGAACATGCACACAGGTGCTTCCTCTTCCCTTCCCTAATGATGAAACACAAAGTACATTCGGCAAAAATAAAGTGGCCATGACCTTCCTCCCCTCCTCTGCATGATTAATTACTTAATGCCCTATTAATTGGAAGATGAGGTTGAATTTCAAACACTTTCATTTTCTGTGCATATCATCCTGTCCTGTAACCACCGATTAGGCTGTTCATCAAAGGTGAGCCAACAAGGTCATGTGCACAGTATCTGCTCAGCTTTTCATTACCAGCCTTCAGTGGTAATTAACAGTGGCAGCATTTCCATAAATCAACATCTTTCTGATTATTCTCTGATGACAGACAGTCACAATGTGTGCATCGCTCAACCCACCCCCTTTAATTTTATATGAAAAATGCAGTCTAAATATACCACAGAAAAAACTCAAGTAAAAAACCGCAAGAGCTTTTTGGGTTTTGTTTTAATTAAAATGCACCAGGAAAATAAGGTTATGTACCTTTGAAAGAAAAATACAAACCTAAATGAGCCTGCTGACAGCACAGCGTTCAGACATAAGAAGCAGAGCATGCCAGCTACATAACACCACTTTACTTCTCTGCGAAAGAAATATGACTCAATTCAGGTTCCAAAATAACCATTTGCTTACTCAGCCATGGAAAGTGACAATTTAGAAAAGAAAGCAGATTTAATTCCCTCTACTATCAAAGTACACAGCACATGGTGGGCCAATAAAAAACTTTCCAAAAGATGTAATTCCTACATTAACTCACAAATTAAATTCTGGAAATGTAACTTTTAAGTGCTGTTTCATTATCTTTTTGTACTTGTGGGGTGTTGTGTGTTGTTCATTGTTGATATTTTTAACATTTTTTTAAAAAATCATATTAATTAGCAAGTTCAAGGTGCTATTAATAAAATGGTCTTCCTTCAATTACCAGAACTGACATTTTCACTGCCAACGGTTATGTCTAAAATTGTCATAGCTAAAATTCACACTAAATATTGGGAAGGCCTTTCTGAATTTATAAAAAATTCTAATTAAAAACTATTTTCAAATAATCATAAAAAAATATATTTAACTCAAATTAATCATCACTCAATCCATCAATTACATATTATGTACTTTAGCACTATAACTACTGTATAATACACACAGTACTGTTATCTATGATTGTGTAATATAATAGTACAATTGCATTTACTTATGCATTTTTTTCTAAGCTTTGCAAGGACAGAAGTTTGTTCTTTTCAGTATGTGTGCTGGTTTGAAACGATGTATGTACCCTAGAAAAGCCATGTTTTAATCATAATCCCATTTTGAAAAGGCAGCTGTTTCTTCTAATCCCTATTCAATATTGTATATCTGAAACTGTAATCAGATCATCTCCCTGGAGATGCGATCTAATCAAGAGTAGTGATTAAACTGGATTAGGTGACAACAAGTCTCCACCCAGTTGGGTGGGTCTTGAGAAGTTTCTGGAGTCCCATAAAAGAGGAAACATTTTAGAGAATGAGAGATTCGGAGAGAGCAGAGAACGCTACAGCACCACAAAGCAGAGAGTTCATCAGCAGGCAACCTTTAGAGATGAAGATGGAAAACACACACCTCCCAGGGAGCTTCATGAAACCGGAAGCCAGGAGAGAAAGCTAGCAGATGATGCTGTGTTCGCCACGTGCCCTTCCAGCCAAGAGAGAAGCCCTGATGGTGTTCACCATGTGCCTTCTCACTTGAAAGAGGAACCCTGAACTTCATCAGACTTCTTGAACCAAGGTATCTTTCCCTGGATGCCTTAGATTGGACATGTCTATTGACTTGTTAATTGGATCATTTTCTCAGCCTTAGAACTGTAAAGTAGCAACTCATTAAATTCTCCCTTTTAAAAGCCATTCCATTCCTGGTATATTGCATTCTGGCAGCTAGCAAACTACAACAGTATGGTACTTTTTAAATTATGTTTACATTTTCGATTTTGAAAATTTACATATTTTTTTTGCTAAACATATACATGCCAAGCTTGGAATTAGTTCCAAGTTAATATTTAGGCTTGAAGGCTTAAATATTAATGTGATATATTTTTAAAATTGTACATATATGTTGATGTTAACCTGTCTTCCACAACTAAAAGAAAACACAAGTCAAAATGGCTCAAATCATAAGAAAACTCACTATCCCACATGAAAACTAAAGGACATTAACGTAGTCTAAGCTGCCAGCCCCTCTCTCCTAACTCTCTTTTCTTCTCCAACCTGGACCGGCAGCCAGCTCAGCCCCGAGAGGAAACGCCCCTTTGAGCACCAGGAGACACACGCCCTTCTCTCCATCTGCCTCAACCAAAACTGGACAATCTCACTGAATACGAACCAAATAACCTAGTCCCATATTTTGCTTTTCTTTTTTCCCAACGATTTCTTTTGGGGGCGGGGGGGCTGCAATGGTCTGGGAATGGAGCCCGGCTCCCCGCACAGCAGGCGGGACGCCTACCACTGAACCGCCCGCGCACCCGGCCCCAGCTCGCTGTTTGTGCCAATTCTTAATTTTTGGTTTATTTAAATAAGAAAATAAAAGCGCAAATGGTTAGGTTTTTTCAAAGACAGACCACAAAGGGAGCTGAGCACTGGGGGAGAACCGAGGGCTGGGACAGGTTAAGGGAAGGCAGGAGCAGGCGCCCGGCACGTGGCCTGGAACCAACAGGTCACCGCGCACGACAGGCCCGCCCGGCACACAAAGCGCTCACCTGGCGGCATCTCCGGGGGCAGGTAGTGGGGCTCCTGGGCACTGACGTGCACCCAGTCGAAGTCGTCGTACAGGTCCTGCTGGTAGTCGCAGGCCCCTGGCCCGTCATCAAAGGAGCAGCCCCCTGCGAAGGAAAAGAGGCAGGTTACATCCTTGCCAGGTGGACCACGAGTGCGCAGGGTGCGGGGAGGGCACCGGGGGGAGGGTGTGGGGAGGGCGCGGGGAGGGTGCCGGGGAAGGCTCGGGGAGGGTGCCGGGGAAGTCTCGTCCGGGTGCTCCCCACTGCAGCAGCAAGCACGCTCCCGGGTCTCCCCACCCGCCATACATTCCCACATAGAGAGAAATTTCTATCCGTCTCTTCCCTTGGAATAAGGAATCAGCTGAAGGCTTAGAAGGAAGCCCAAGGCACGGATTTCGAAATATTCAAAATAACAAAAGATGCAGATCTAGCGAAGCTTCTTTAAATATACAAGTCGCCCAGAATTTAGTTATTTAACAACTCTTATGGGGAGAAAGGGTGGAAGGAAAAGAGTGGAAACTGTCACTCTTTGTAACCAAATTTAAAAGAGTGAATTGGTATTTGCCTTACCAAATTGCTTGCTTTAAAAGAACACATTGAAATCTACTCATGGTAGCAAATAAGACCTATAAATCTATACAGAGGCTAATGCATTTCTGGTAGCTGATACACTCTTCCATACACAACTGATTTTGAAAGGGGTCAAAAATGAAGCACAAAGTCGATCAGAGTAGCCTATAATGCCCAACACCAAATTTGCCTTTTTTAATTTTGTAAAAATGGAAGTAGACTTTCCTCTTCATAGCAGTCATCTTTCCTAGCTTCCTTTTCCAGGGTAATTTAACGGCAGAAATAGAACGATTACTCGTTTGCTTCTCAGCCTACATATACAGGCACACACATCTGAACATATTTAGCGTATTCAAATCATGAAAATAAGAACTGGCCTATATGTCTAATCCTGAAGGAAAGTGGATTAGAACTAATGAAAATCCAGCAGTGGCTATAATGAGAAAAACCAATAACCTGCTCCTTTCAAGTAGCTTATCTGTTGAGTTTCCATGGGGACCTCACTGTTCTCCGACCAGGAAGCAGCCTGGGGGCTGGTGAACTTGAGGCCAATAAATATTTCACTGTAAACAGGGAATTCCTTTTCCTCAGCCAAAGCCTGACAATTTGAATATGTGTAAGAGTGAGATTCCAGTGACAGAGACAAACCAGTGTCACAGCAGGGAAGGCAAATCCCAGGGGTGTTCAGATGACAGGCCGCCCCGGCAACCTGTGTCACAGCAGCAGGGCACCTGTCTCTGTCCTCAGCCACTCTCAAGATCCCCAAGCCTTCAGAATAACCACACTCCAGTAGTTTCAAACCTCTGTAGTGCTTTCTTTTTTTTGCACGGGCAGGCACCGGGAATTGAACCCGGGTCTCCAGCACAGCAGCTGAGAATTCTGCCACTGAGCCAGCGTCACACCACCCCATAGTGTATTTTTTCACATGCTTAAAATAGCTTTTTATAGATATTCTCCTGAAAAATGATGTGCTTTTTAATTTAAAATTAATCAATGAAAAGAGGTTGCTAGGAAATGCATCTTCGCATGGCAAAGGGAAAGTTATTCTCAAAATGTCATTTGCTATCATAACCCTAAAATGACTTCCTGCTTTGCAGCGCATCTTTCCAGGCCCCTTACCCTCCGCACCAGTGGAGCCCCCACTGACTAGACAAATGGCCTTAATTGCTGTCCTTCACAGCCACAGTTAATTGCAGACTCCAGGACTCGGATCAGCAGTAGCTGTGCAGAATCAGTGGGTGAGGCCCTGCTCTCTGCTGCACAGCACTGCCCTACCAGCAGCGGGTCACGGGTGATAAAACAGGCGGAGGTCCACCCTGCTCAGGTCATCAGAACTTTTTAAAAAGATGTGTTTTCATGTTCAGTTTATAGTAACTTCTATGTACTTAACAAATTAAAACATTAATAAATCTTTGGTGAAAGATTTTTCCAAGTCATTTGTAAAAAAAAAATTTCTTTCAGGGTTCCAGTCTAAGCCAGTGTACTAGACTAGATGAAAGGGGATACAAAAATAAATAAAATACTAGGCCTGGCCTGATGAATAGGATAAAAAAAAGCAAATGTAAAAATTATAAAACAGTGTGTTGCAGGGGATAATAAAGACATGATCAAAGACACAAAGAACACAGAAGAATCGGCTGCCTTCACCCAGGTAGGTATCAAAGGCATGGAACTGGTCCCCGATGAACATGGGCAGAGAAAAGCCAGGACGGAAATGTGACTGAAATAAACAAAAGCTAGAGCAGAGGCATACAAGGCTAAAGGAGCACGACACATTGGGGAATCTCAAATAATTCTGCGTAATGAGCAGAAAAGTTTCTAGAGGACAAGACAGAAACAAAACTAAATATGAAAGGGTTTAAATCTCATAAAAAGGAGCTTAGATTTTAATTAATAGTTTTACTGAAACCATTAATGGATCTTAGCCATTAGTATGACACAATCCTAGCTGCGTTAAAAATAATAATAACTTGGGCAAGCAGAGTTCAAATAGGGGGAAATGGAGGTAGATGATTTGGTTGAATTTCACAGTGCAGAGCATATAATACGTTTTAAACAAATTCCACTATCCACATCCCTATTGACAATTTAAGGCTCATAAGAAAGCCCTGAACACAGAGTTTTCTATGATACGCAGTTTTCTAGACACATGTTCCTGAGTTCAACGCATCTTTATGTACAGTATTCAAGTTTATTTAAAAAAGAAGCATCACAGCATGGTTCTAATTCATAAATTGAGACACAGGTCATAAACGGAAGGATTCACTGAGCTAGAAGCCAGAACAGAAGGAGGCAATACTGAGTTGGTGTTCAAGAGAAATTTAGGTAGGCAGAGGGGAAGAAAAATGACCTAGGAAACAGGTTCCATTTTCACTGGTTGCCTTTGCTACTGGTGATAAAGCTACAACGAGCAGCTGCAAATCATGCCAGAGAAATGGCGGCCATGAGTTCCCTGACCCTTGGAAGAAAATTACTTCTGAAGAGCCATTTCACAGATTGCTAATTCCTCTATACCAATCCATCATGCTGATGGGCCACTGTGGCAAGCCACTTACGGGGCTCTGCAATCTGTTCACTGGGAAATAAAAAATCAAGCTGATTTTGAACTTGGCAGGATTTTTTCCATTCCTAGCAGCTATTCACTGGGGGTGAGGCGGTATGTGAATATTAGGCAACACCCTCCTCCCACCAAAAAAGACTATCCCTGGCCCCAAAACTATAATGTCTAAACATCTAGGTGGTAGCTCTAGGAGAGAATATGAAAATAGACTCTTTCTGTGGACTCATGAAAGAGCCAATACTAAATTCAAATCATTTCTGAAATCAGACTTTTCAATAAAACTTAAGATTGGGTTAATTCCAAACAAAATTGAACTGGAGAAAAAAAGTCTAAGTAGGGGCCTGTAGCTCTGAACAGTTTTGAAGGACATTCTCCCCAAAGATAATGTGTACAATGTTATGAAGATTTGTCAACAAGTTCTCCTCTCCAAGACACCTATATAATCTTAATTTTCTGACTGAATATAATACAAGGAGTACATAAAATTAATTATCTTTCACAGTTTCCTTTACTGTTCCTAAGGAACAAACCTCATTTAGCTAAAGATACAGACCATTTTCTTTTGCTTTACTTAAATTTTCTTGATACATGCTTTTAAAAAGTATGAGGGAAGTCCTAGACAAAATATGTTGGCAAGTGCAATCGCATAGAATAAAAGATAAATTAAGTTGTTTGATGGCCCAAAATAAAACAAAAGAACAAAATAATCGTTTCCAATGTGATTAAACTCTGATACACAAATTTGCTCATTTAAGCGGTCATCAGCTTTGGAACGCTCTTTCTGCCATTACACAAACAGAGAAAGATCAACCATAGCACATTAGGACCAGGCAATACTGAGTTAAATTAACTTTGAATTGATCATCTTTATGCTAGTCAGAAACCATAATAGTAATTTACTGGTATAAGTTCCAAAACTCATTAAAAGCACCCAATATATTTCACAAAAAATTTCAAAAGAACCAAAAAAAAAGGAATTTATTATAGACTATTTTAAATATGGTTCCATTTAAAATATGAGAAAATAAAGTTTGTTCCCAGAAAAATACCTTATTGAAAAAAAAGTATAAAAATTGTTGCTTTTTAGATTAAGTTCCTATTTCCTCTCAAATCCACTAGGATAACTTAATAGGCTCTCCTCGCTCTTTATCTCTACACTTTTAGAAATACTGAAGGTAAAAAATAAGAATTGGAATGCTATGACTGATGTTTGGTAGTTTACATCAGCCATGATGACGAGCTATGCTTTTTCTAAATGTCAACACTAAAAATTCAAATAGGAACAAACTCCACGCAGATACAAAGAACAAATGCCTTTAAGGATGGACTGAGGGCACTGATCAAAATACACTGCCCTGGTTCAATACCAGAGAGGATCTACTGAAAGAAACATAAGAAAAAATTATGACTTAGAGTTCTCTAAAAGATAATCACTTCAGATCCAGAAAAAAATCCTTTGTCCTGCTTGTAGTTAATTAGTATGTGAAAATATTATTTGAGTCTAGCTTCCTCATAAAGGAAAAGAATTTGTGGAAATCCAGACTCAAAATGTACTGATAGGTGCAAATGATTCTTGATGAGAGAAGTGCTCATTTCAAACACATCCATAAATTATCCAACAGAGCATTCCTAAGGTTTCATCCTCTAGCCAAGAATATATGCTTAATATATATATAATCCAAGATTCCCTAGCTGTTGGGACTACAAATTGTCTATGCTTCAAAGTAAATGTTATACTCCAACTGAATGAATAATCTTCCTTTAATAAAGCTGAATTAACCAAATGGAAAAATAAGTCCAATTTTTATTCCCCTCCACCTTTGTGGAGAAGCAATATATCAATCTCCTATGCTTCAATAAACAGGGCTCCAGGAACCTTCCGGAATGGGCACACAGCACATGGTGTTGGAAGAGAGAGAGGGGGTACCTAGAGGTAGCGCGGGCGGATGGCCAGGCACACCCACACCTTTACTGCTGAGTTTTTCCGTTTCTTTCCCTGTAAAATCAAGACAACAAGAGCTACAGTAGAGTGGGTGTGAGGATTAGTGATAATGCATGTAATACTCCTAATTCCCAGCAAATATTTTGTAAAGCACCATGACTTTTTCCATGTTCTCATCCTCTATTCTGCATGTGCACTTCCCAGCTGCAACCCTATGTACATATTTAACAGATAACCCCTAAGAGGGAAACTATAATGTTTCCATTGAATTTATACAGGAAGAATAAAGGGGGTGTAACTGAAGGCAGCATAACCCCTTTCCCCTGAACACTCAGAGACAGCCAGATGCTCCTTTAGACCAGGGATTGGCACACTCGGCTCAATAAATATCTTTGACTTTGCAGGCTAAACAATTTCCGTCACAACGGCATACCTCTGTCAGGGTAGCAAGAAAGCAGCCCCAGGAAAGGGCATAACTGTTTATGAGTAAAACTTCACAAAGACAGGCAGCAGGCCAGCTCGGGACCACGAGGCACGGACGGCACTGACCCCTGGCTCATATCACCTGTTCTTACAGATTTTGAGAACAGGCAGCACAGCGTCTGATTTAAGGCTTACAACCAGCATATTGAGTCCCGTGTCATGACTCCATTTTCTTTCCCATAACTGGGTGTGCTGGTTTGAAAGGAAGTATGCCCCTTAGAAAAGCCGTGTTTGAGTCAAAATATTTCGTAAAGGTAGAATAATCCCTATTCAATACTGTATGTTTGAAACTGTAATCAGTTCATCTCCCTGAATGATGTGATTTAGTCAAGAATGGTTGTTAAACTGGATTAGGGGACGAAATTTGGGTGGGTCTTGATTGGTTTACTGGAGTCCTATAAAAGAGGAAATATTTTGGAGAAGGAGAGATTCAGAGAGAGCAGAACGACATAGCCATGAGAAGCAGAGTCCACCAGCCAGCGACCTTTGGAGATGAAGAAGGAAAATGCCTCCCGGGGAGCCTCATGAAACAGGAAGCCAGGAGAAGAAGCTAGCAGATGATGCCGTGTTCGCCATGTGCCCTTCCAGATGAGAGAGGAACCCTGACTGTGTTCACCATGCGCCTTTCCAGATCAGAGAGAAATTCTGACTGTGTTTGCCATGTGCCCTTCTCACTTGAGAGAGAAACTCTGAACTTCATCAGCCTTCTTGAACCAAGGTATCTTTCCCTGGATACCTTAGATTGGACAGTTCTATAGACTTGTTTTAATTGGGACATTTTCTTGGCCTTAGACTGTAAACCAGCAACTTATTAAATTCCCCTTTTTAAAAGCAATTCCATTTCTGGTATATTGCATTCCAGCAGCTAGCAAACTAGAACACTGGGGATATATTAAGATGAGGAATGAGTGGGTCAAGGCCAGGAAGTCCAGCCAGAAACTGAGTGTGAGCGCCAATACTGAAGCAGGAACCAAATGCCAATGTCCACCAGGGCAGAGCGACAGGTCAGCATGTCAGGAAGTAAGAACGAGGGAACTGGAGAGCCTTGAGGTCCTCCAGGCCAAAAACCACGGCCCACTTGAAGAAATCAATGTTCTATCCTGATCCATCGCAGACACACACACAGGTAAACATACTCACTCAGGCATTTGTTTATCTCCTGCTGTGGGTCACTAGCACAGTGCACTTTCCACAACGGGGGCGGGGGGGGGGGGTTGTGTGGATTAGGGAAGCAGATATTAAAAGAAAACAGACCAGCAATCCTCTGTCTCAACACAGGTGGGGACATACCCTCGGTGGGAGGTGATCCAGGAGACAAGTGGGACAATCGAAGTTTCTCTCCCTAATTAATTTTCAGTTCTCAGACACAAGGTGGAATCCAAAAAGGTGCCTCTAACGCCTGGGCAGCCCTGACAGCGCCTATGTGACTTCGTCCAACCTCATTATGGGGCTAATGGGTGATTATATGCCAAACAGCCATAGAAATGATTTCACAGTTGAAAAGAGGTTTATTAAAATGTAAAAGGAACATATTAGTGAAAAGCAGCTCAGTAAAGGAAAAAATAAAATTGCCCAAGGTTTAGAGAACAAGGAAGTATCAAAGTCAGGCTCCGAACCCAGGATCTATGACTTTTTTCACTCTCAACCACTACCTTAAATGGCTTCTCAAAAAGAAGGGGTGGGATTAGACTTTCAGAATCATCCCTTACAGCTCTCTCTTCCAGTTATAGCCTCAATAAATTACTCAACTGTGCGAGTTTGAAGTTATGTACCCCAGAAAATGCCATGCTCTTTTAAATCCATTCTTGTGGCTGACAACCTATTATGGGTGGGATCTTTTGATTAGGTTGTTTCAACTGAGATGTGACCCACTGTAGTAGCTGAGCTCAGGTGTCAGCCTGGCCAAGTGATGGTGCCTAGCTGTTCTGCTGCTGTGGGCTTTTAAATCGGCAGCATGTGAAATTCATCTATGGCTGACTACAACTGCAGTCGGCTAAGGGGTGTGTGCCTTCCACAATGAGTGAGCTGGGGACTTAACACACAGAGGTTAGCGGAGAGCTCAGAAACTGAGACTCAGAAGTTTGGAGATGCAGAAAGGAATGGCCCCAGGGAAAGCTGACCCTAGAAGCCAGAAGAGAAGCCCAGCGGATGTTGCCCTGCGCCTTTTCAAATTAGTAAACTTGTAACTAAAATCCACTTTATAAAAGCAAATCCATCTCAAGTGTATTGCATTCCAGCAGCCTTGGCAAACCAGGACTCCCAGACAATTCAAGGTGGGTCTTAATCCTTTATTGGAGTCCTTTGTGAGGATAAAAGACAAGTTCAGAGAGAAAAAAAACACCCAGAGACGTCTGGAGAGAGCTCAGAGACAAAAAGGACCAGCAGCTGCAGGCCACACCCCTTCCCACGTGACACAGGAACCCCAGACGCCAGCAGCCTTTCTTCAAAGAAGGTATCTTCCTCCGGAGGCCTTAATTTAGACATTCTCGTGGCCTTAGAACTGCAAATTTGTAAACTAATAAATCTCCATTGTAAAAACCAACCCATTTCTGGTATATTGCATTCCGACAGCTGTAGCAAACAAAAGCACCCACACAGATTGCATTTCCGAACCTATGTGATAGCTTGGCGGATAAGAATGGTAGCATTCTTACGCTGAAGATAAAATATGGTAAACTTTGAACCACACCACATATCTAAATCTTTCAGTCATCCTTGATGTCACAGGCAGGAAATGGTCTCTTTTTTATTTGACAAAACTATAAAAGCCTATCTAGGTGATTGCTGGAGATTGAATTATGTCCCCTACAAAAGGCATGTTCAGCTCTCAATCCCTGACCCCGTGGGTGGAAACCTACTGTAAACAGGACCTCTGAGGATGTTATTAGTTGAGGTGTGCCCAAATTGAATGAGGGTGGGCCTTACTCTGAGATGCTGAAGTCCTTACAAGCAAAGGAAACTGGACATAAAATAGAGAAGCCACGGCGAGCGGCCTGAAGCTGCCACATGAGGGGAGAGCCCAGGAACCGCCAGCCAGCCAGAAGACAGCGGCCCCATGAGGAAGCAAGCCTTCTCGCCTCCAAAGCCATGAACAGCCAGGAAGCAGAACACAGATTATCTAGTAATTGCAGCAAGGAATTTTATCTAAAAAGGTTGACTTACGCAAGCCACCTGTTCTGAGAATTTGTATGATCGAAATGCCATCCTATCACTCATAACACTGCCCTTCACTTCTCGGCTCATGAACCCCCAAAATATGTAAAACTAAATATTACTCTTCCACTTTTAAAGACGTTAAAATAAATTAAAACCAATTTTCTTCTGAAATTTTTTGACATAGTTCCCACGCTAATGCCAGGATAGGAAACCAGGTGTTTTTCCAAAACTCATTAGCGTATTTATTCAAGTCCCTTTCCCTGCATTTCATTCTTTTACCTATTCCAGAAAAATCTCATCTTTTTTGCTTAGTGTTAGATACACAATCTAAAGAAACCCACTGAACAAAGTAATAGAGAATAAATGTACTGAAAAATAAAATTCCAAGCTGAAGCCGTATTTACATTTTGGTAAAATTGGAAACCACCCAAGCTCACATTCAAACATTTCTTTGTTTTGTTTTGTGTCTCATGGAGGGACCTGGTGGGCTCCACTTCACCCTTATCAGACACATTCTGGCTTATTTCAGCAGTCGCTCCAGGCTCAGCTCAGGCACGATGGGTGACAGATGGGTCACCCATTGCCAAAGAGAGTTCTTTGAAAGGCTGAAGGCATGTAAAGCAGAATTCCATAGCCCAATTCCCTAAGAAGGGTCAAAGAGGAGCTTTAAACCTTTAAACTGAAAATTTTATATCTGATTGACAAAAGGAATCTTAAATCTACCCAATGACATTCTAAGAGAGTCAGCAATTCAGTTTGTAAGACTTTGAAATACACTTCAAAGAAACAGATAATCACCCAACTTATGTCAATAACCAAAACACATCACAAAAGTCAAGTACAGCATGGTGGCTCAGTGGCAGAGTTCTCACTTGCCATGCCTGAGATCCAGGTTCGATTCCCAGTGCCTCCCCATGCCATAAAAAAAGAAAAGAAAAAAAAAGTCAAGAACAGCCAAGTTTTATTTTTCTATATTTTTCATAAACATGGAGCCCCTTTCCTCTGAAAATGTTTCTAGGCTCAGTGTCATGTAAAAGTTATAAAGGTCAATGTTTGTATTTTTCAGTTCTTAAAACACATTCCAAAGACTAAGGAATTATGGTTCTTTCTGCCAATTTCTTTAATTAAAACAAGAAAATCAGATATCATCGTTTCAACTAGTAGACGAACTACTCATTAGCAGTTCTTCTCATTCTAGTCTGTCCCGCAGCCAGACCCACAGCAAGCAGGCCACTCACACATAGGCAGACAGGCTGGTCCCTGGTGTCAGGGACCTCTGCCCCTTTTCTCATCAAGGAAAGACTCTGGACTTAAACCAAAGTTTTGCTGAGACTTTTACAACAGCCTTTAAAACCACCAATCAGAGTCACTGCGGAAGCCTGAGTCATCATAACTTTATCTTCTCAAATTTCCTCTCTCAGGAGAGTGCAGATGGTTACCATTTAGTAGAAATGCCACATAAAATGAGGATTTCTCCAGCAACAGAAGGCTCAGCTGTGGCACGGCTGTGCTGAGTGACACACAAGTCAGTGGCCACTCTGTGGGGACTCTGGAGTGGACAAAGGTGGCTGTGGAGTGGACAGAGGTGGCTGTGACTGCCTCACCTAGACCCAGGCCTGGCCTGTCTTCATTTAATCATTTCTCCACCAGCAAAGAAACCGCTTGGCTCCATTTGCTCATTTCTCCTCCCACCTACATGCCACGCGGGAATGCTGCCAATTAGTCTGAAAATCTCTCTACAATTCCTGCTACATTAGAAGCTGAGTGCTATGCACATGGAAGTCACCATGAAGTTGGATTCTGTTAGGAAAACACCCATGTGATAATCTTATTATTTCTCATATTTGAAGTTTTAAAAGCAGTATCACCAATAATCTGGAGGATTCGAGAAGAAAAGGAACTTACCAGAGTAGCTCATATGTCCTGACATATAACAGAGGCAGTCATTTCCCAAACATTCGTGCACCACTGACCCCTCTCCAGCAGAACTCCTAAAATGTCAACTACGGCAGTTCCACCCCTCTAGAGCACGATGGCCAACTAAACCAACCCGGAAGTCTTCCAGATTAAAGGCAAGCCCATCTCTTCACAAGAAACATAAAAACCCGGAAAACTTTTCCTTTTAAACAGGAGGGGAAGAGAAGTTGGCAAATAAGATCTGAACAATGGATTAAAGGAGTGGCAGAGTGACGACAGTATTTGAAGTGTGATTCTCCCGTGCGGTGGGATCACTTTTGTGCCACGCTTTTCACCTCAAGCGGCAGCTCATGTTTTGGAATTTTTGTCTTTCTGCAAATCGGTAAGGTAAAGTACATTATTACTAGGCAAATAATTAGGAAAAACAAACTGTCCCTAAAGAATTCAAGTTCCAAAAACTTAGGAGAAGACTCTCATCCCTATAACTCATCAAGAAAGGGCAAACTGCACCAGGAATGAGGGGTTTTGTCCATATCATTTACAAAAAGTGAAAATTGGTGCTATTCAGCATTGGTGGGAGACGCATGGCAATGGGGAGGCAACTGGGACGTGCTGGGGAGGACAATTCGACTGCGTTTATCAAGCCTTTAAGGTACTTTCCCTGTAATCCAATTACACTTCTAAAGTCCATCCTAGATAAATGTTTGCATATGGGCATAAAGACATTCTCTGCAAGAAATCTCCATTCACGAGAGTTAACAAATGAAAACAAAATATCCATTAAGAGGACACTGAATCTATGAATTATGGAATATCAATATTTTAGACCACTCAGATTAAAGAGAATGAGATATAAGGCATGAATGTACTGTCAAGAGAGAGGATGACACGCTGTTCACTGCTTTTAAAAGGTGTAGTCCAATAGCTGCGGCATAATGCAACCTGTGCTAAAAGCAAATACCTAGAAAGTATTTACAGCCACACACATAACCAACCAATCCAAACTATAAGCAGCAATTATTCATAGGGATTTGTGCATTTTTAGCCTATATATTTCTGTACTAGACAGAACTTTTAAAATTAGCATATATTAATGTACTAGTCAGGGAACTGAAAAAATCATATAGAATTAACGTGAATGTCATCTTCAAGACACATTGTAAGAGACTAATTCAATAGAGTAACAAACACATTAACCTAATACATTCTCCAAAAATACAATATAATTTAATAACACTGTAACTTCATGTACTAAAGGATTAAGGAGTTCATTTCTTAAAGCAAGAGAATTTAATATCACCCATAATAAAATAAATTCCTTATCTATAATAGATCCTATCTTATCAATCTTCCTCCAAAACTCTGTCTTTATCTATTTAGGGCAGTGATAAAATTGATGAAACCACAATGATACAAGCATTTTTGGTTTTGTTTTTTTTAAGGAAAATTTGTTTAAAAGGATGATTCTACCAAATTAGAGAAAGTGACCCATGAAATTTCAGTTCATGTTCCAGAAATCATGAAGTGTTGGTCAGTACCATGTACATCCTGTCTGCGTAAGATCTTACAAACTAGCACCATTTTCATCAATAAGTGGGAGACTAAGTATGGTCTGATGAGGTATGCCCTGTTTAGAAGTCTAAAACATAGCACATCACTAAATTGCACTTCTGATGGTAGAAACACCAGGGAAATTGTTAAAATTAGAAAAGAAACTAAAGGAATCGACTCCAGCTACTAACCCTTCTTCTCAGCCAAGCTTCCATGCCACCCCTTAGTTGGAGAATCCCACCTCCCACATGAAGAAAAAAAAGGAGATTTAATTATATCACCCCTCTATAGAAAAATTTTAGTCATTCTCTTTATTTAACAACACAAAATCTAAATTCCTTGTACAATTCAAAACTCCATTTGGGCTCCAGCATGCATCTGAGCCTCACTTCTCCCACCACTTCCGAAACAGATCTCCAAACTTACAAAATGAGTCAACAGAGAAATCACACCCATTGAGCCTGTTCAGAAGCCCACATATTAAACATGAATTAAGAGAAACATCTCTAGCTATAACAAATACTTCCACCGAATGAGCTATCTTATATAACATCCACTTTTCATCTATCATTCAAATGGGTCTCAAAATTCAGTCATATTATTCTTTTCCTTAAGGTTTACTAAACTTTTTTTTTTTTTAATTTGCATATGGGCAGGAGGCACCAGGGATCGAACTCCAGACCTCCAGCACGGCAGGTCGGAGCTCTGCCTGCTGAGCCACGGCAACCGCCCAGGTTTACTAAACTTAAATCACAGGATGGAAAGTATATTTCTCCCTCTCACTCTCATTTTCACTCTCACACATGATTATTCATAATTCTGTTGAATCCCTACTATATCACAAGTTCTTGAAGGCCAAGAGATTTTTATAAACAGACTTAAGGAGAAAAACATCAAGATTTCAAAGTGAGAGGAATGGGAACAAAGTGACAGTTTCTGGGAGACCTGAGCAGCTAAAATGGCCAGTAAAATAAGAGAGAGATAGATACTTTGAAACAAAGATAGGATTCAGGGAAGGTCCAACAAATACAAATTGGGGCTACCAACCATACACCCCCCCCCCAAATAATTATTTATGAATCTTTTCAATGACACCCAAAGACAACAGGACCCATCTTCAAGCCCAATGTGCAGTGGCAGCAAGACTGCTTGCCATCTAGGATAGCCTAATTGCAGACTAATAAACACTAATAAGGTAATATAACAGTTACATCGATTCATGCAGGGAACCTTAATATTACACAGTATCAGTTGGTGAAGATGAGGATAAAGTGGCCGCAAAGAATCTAGCAATTAGGTGGCCAAACGATGAGAGGATAATGGGATCCAAAAATATTAATACATGTAAAGAAATGTTGACTCTAGTGCATCGATGGGAAATGCAGCCTATCACAGGACATCAATCATGTAAAAGTTTCACTCTGAAGCCTCCAATTCATTCTGCTGGCGCTTTAGCAGGCTGAGAAAACAGGCACAGGGAAGCTATTTATGAAAAGCTGCGTTTTTATGACAAAGCATGCAAAAGAAGATTGATTACACCAAAAGAAAGCACTGAAAGTCAGGCAAAAATAAAATTATCTTAAAGAACGGCGTTGAGTACAGCTTCCTAGTATTCTCCCAATGTGTAATAACATTTCCGGATCTCCTTTCGCTTATCTCTTCAGTAACTTCAGGCAGGCCTCATCTGAAGATACAGCCAGACCTCAAAAAAGACTAAGGTATGACAGAGAGTCAGACACGTCAAAAAGCACTTCTGATGCTACCTCATCTGCAAAGGATGGGTCTTCCTCTGAGAGTGTATGCTCCCCCCCACACACACACATATATTCATATAAAATAAAGCCCCAATGTATACGTGGCCATGAGTATAACGAACTACTACTCATAATGTCATTTAATTCAATAATGTTATTAACAATCTAACATTAGTAAAGTAAAATACATTCCTAGAAATGACACTTTCAGTTGGCTACAATAAAGTCAACTAGTGGAAATAACATGATAAACTTATTAGGGGAAGTAGGGAAATATCTTCCAACTTCAACTGCCATTTAAACCCTCTTCTTATCTCTCAGTTTTGGTTTAATTTCCATCAACAATTTGAATTCTAACAGAGATTTGACTTAGATGAAGAGGGTGAGCAGAAGAAGTAGGGCTGGACGGTGTGAGGCAGGAAATCACGGTAGAGAGCAGGAATCCGCTGATATTCCAAATAATCCGACTTAAACTCTTTCAGAAAATGTTCTACAGAGTGTACAGTGCAGGAATAAGGGCTGTTAACAGGAAGCAGGTGATAGAAACCCAGAGGAATGAAAAGATCCCACGGGAAGAAAATTGGAGAGACTCTAGGGTCTAGAGACAAGTAAATATACCCAAAAGATGAGAACCATCCACATACAGGATTCTTTAATTAACCCCACTCCCTCTAGTGATCCCTAAAGGAGGCTGGATAAGTTTCATATTAAGATTTTTTTTTTTAATGTATCCTAAGCATCTTGTAAAACAGACCAAAAAAAGAATGATTCCTTTTTGCTGCAGTGATATTGGCAATAACACAGTCACGTCTTCAAGAAAAAAGCATCTACCAAAACGCTGTAAGTTACTGACTCACATGGCCGTGCACCAGGCTACAGGCATTCCTGGACCGGGGCATCTGCCCCTTCTTTAGAAGACCACAGAGCTCAGTGTATGAAGACTCCTGATCTGAAGTGGAATTGGTGGCGTAAGAACCGTGAGAACCAAAGAGAAAAACTTCACAGTACTACAAAGCACTGGTCTGTAAGTCACTGGGGAAAGGCAGTGCAGGCCGAGGAACTGACTGCTGAAGAGCTGGCTTCTATCCAATCACCAACCAGGCTGAACCTCGGCCTTCGCTAGTAGAACTTTTTTTCCCAGCCCTAAGTTTCCAATCATGGGAACAACCACCACCTCCAAAGAACAACAGATGATCAGAACTCCTCTTCTTAAACATTTAAGATGTAAAGCAAACCTCTTCAAGGAGTGAGAGTGCCTACAATACAGCGCTTTTGCTAAATCTCCCTATTCCCAAGGAGAAAAATCTAATCTAAACCAGCAGATATTACTGTATACGTTCATTATACAGCAGAATGTATAAACATACATTTTCATTCAGAGAAAGGAGGGATTTTTGAAGTTTTCACTCCTAATTGAGAGCAGGTTTACTTCATTCCTATGATCAAATCTATTCTGCACATATTGACAGCTTCAACAGATGTACGTAGCAGCAAATTACAATCTATGCCACTTGGTATGCAGTTTTGCAATTATAGTCTTTAGATGCATTATAATTCACAGAACTCAAAAAGGCTTTACGGATCTCAAAGGGGATTAATGAAAAGATTTGGTCAGAATACAAAGTATAAAGTCAACAGTAATTTTTAAAATATAAAAGAGTACTTAACACTCTTCACCCATGATAAGTGCCAAATAAATGACAGATTTCTTTTTATCTAAAAAAATATATATACAGAAATTGTCAGTGCTAATATTCTGGTGTATATTTCCTTCTAAACTTTTCCACATCATATTTCTTTAATTAGGAAAGTCAACACTTTCTGAAAATTGAGTGCATCCATCCTCTTTGCTAATGTTCTACATCTAATAATTTTACAGCTGATGCTGTTGGAGCGTCTACGTATATCTTCATAATGTCTAAATAATGCTGTGTTTGTTCTCCTTTGCTTCAACTGCTTTCTCTACTATATTATATATATATATATAAATGTTTATACATTTGTAAATTTCATAATTGTTTCATTTAAACCCACAAGAATTTCCCAAACAGTAAGAATAATGGAAACATTGAACAGATGCTAATTCACTAGTGCTTCTCCTATTGGCTAGGGTGTGACTGTGTCTGTGGATCTCTCTCTCCATTCTTCTTCAACTCCACTTCCAAGCGGAGGTAAGAGTAGCAGGGGAAGCGGCAGTCGGCCAGCAGAGGGAACAGAAACAGAGGAAGGGAGAAGAGCTAGCAGCAGTAGCAGAGGGAATAGCAGCAGCCAATGGTGCCTACACAGTGACTCTGAGCCAGGCACTGTCCTAGGCACTTTAGTTAAAGCATCTCATTCAATCCTTCCAACAACCCAATAAGGCAGGTATGATCATTATTTCCATTTTATCTATAAAGAAACTAGAGTTGAGAGAGCTTAAATAATTTGTTCAAAGTCACATAGCTAGTAAGCCACCAAGCCACAATAAGAATCCTAGCAAAGCTGGCATTTCTAAACTTCTTAAAGCGGATGGACATTTCAAAGGGAAAAGCAGCCTCAACCTTCAGGAGAAAGTCAGCAGCCGGCCAGTGCTGCCAAGTCAAACATGCAAAACTAAACGACAGCCCCAAATGCTACGCCAGATACCACCAGCATCCCCACAGATGCAGGAGAGCTCCCTGGCGGAAGAAGGTAGATTTCTCTGGAACGATGTCCAATACACAGAGTTCCCTTAGGGAGAGCAGATTTTGTGCTCCCAAGGATCAAGGGAAGGCTTCCTCTTGGCCCAGGAACCTCATACACGTCTCAAGGCAGTGAATTTTAACTCTCTTGGCACAGTTCTCTTCACTCCTTCCGTGTTTCTTCTCTTGGAGAGGGAAGCGAGGCATGGTCTCATTTTAGCAGCTGTGACTCAGCTGTCTACATGCCAGCACTAGGAATTTGGACATCTCCTCAGAGATGCCATTTAAGTGAGAAATTGTTGGGAGAGCAAAGATAACAAGCCTCTTTCAGTTAGCATCCCTTTTATGTAATTAAATATTTTTAACCCAGTTTATTTCTGCATCTACAACCCTTATATTTGCTCAATAGTAGAGGGCATTTAATTTACTAGAACCAGCTATTTCAGGATAGTGACTGCTTTTAAGCCCACCTATATATTGCCAAAGCAAGACAAGGAGGTGACATTCTAACCTGACTCCTGGCAGAGGTCAAAGGGACCTCACAGAGAAAGAGAAAGAAAACATCAAGTCCAGCGTCTGTCTGCTAGAGTGGTGCTTAGCACACCGCACAAAAGGATAGTTCCTTGTCCCTTTCCTTGATGAAGTCCATTTGAGATGAGTTTTCTAGGACTTCTTCTAAATTTAAATTCCTTCTAAAAGAAGGGATCTAAAAATGTGAGGCATTGCAAAAGATCCTCAAGAGTATCGAGTACCCTCTCCACCCCATGAAGGAATGTCCTCTAGAGTCTCAGGACAGATGGCCTCTGGGCAGCTGCTTGGCTATTTCCACCTCATTCATCCTAAGAAAGGGCAGGGTCTTGGTCTGGCAGTGGCATTCTCCCATGATGTCTTTGAAACTGCTCAGCTGGTAGAAAATGGAATGGGACGGTCCTCTCCTGAAATCAGATTTTCCCAAAGACTGCAGCCATACACCATGAGAGGAACGACCCGGAAAGGTCTTTAAGGATGGTTTAAGCACAGATCACTTTCTGTTTTACCTGAGACCAGAATCTAGGGCTGGTCGAGGAGGAGGTTTCTAGAGGCATACATGGGAGGGTTTCCTACAATTACCACTTCATGAAGACTTTCTTCCTATGATGAGCCAATTTTTCAAAGCAAAGCTTCATTTCTCCTGACTTTTTCTTATTCAAACTGATATCTACTTCTTAAATTTTCTCTTTCCTTCCAATTTAACTGGTTTTAATGACCCTGATGAAAAAAAAATTAGCAGGTCATTTTCTAAAAAGCAGAAAGTATGCCACTGGGATTCTGATGCCCCCTGGGTCAAAAAGAAGGGAAAAAGTGGATCTACTCAGCCTAGAAGAGGGACTGAGCAGAGTATAAAAGCTGTGGGATATGCTCGGTGGTAGTAAGGCTCAGGTGTCAACCCGGCCAGGGGATGGTGCCCGGCTGTTCTGTTCTGTGGACCTGAATCATCAGCATGTGAGATTCCTCCACAGCTGACTGCATCTGCAGTCCTTCCACGATCAGTGGTGTTCAATTTTATCAGCTGCACGCGTAACAGAGCGAGGTCAGAGCTCAGCACACTTCATCTCAGCACTAACAGCTCAGCCCTAGACGTCTGGAGATGCAGAAAGGAATCACCCCAGGGGAAGCCGTGGGAACCCAGAAGCCAGGAGAGAGGGCCAGCAGACGTCACCCTATGGCTTCCCGTGGGACAGAGAAAGCCAGAGGAAAGCCAGCTGCATTTCCTCCAAAACACTGTAAATTTATAACTAAATAAACCCCCTTTATAAAAGCCAGTTCACGTCTGGTCACTGCGTTCCAGCAGCACTGGCAAACTAAAACACTCCCCAAACTCTAAGGGGTACGCCTATCCTTACTAAGTATGTTTGTAATATTATGTAATATTCTTACATAAAAAGGTCACATTTTCTACAACCCCTAAAAGTACCAGACGAGAAGGAACGTCAAGATTTTATCTGACTCTGCTCCCACTGCCAGGTGGGAAAGGTGTCGAGGCTTCCTTTCACACAGGGCACGCCCAAAGGTTAACCGACTTTCCCACCGTCACAGTAAATGACGAGCGAGACTCCGTCCCGGGGCTCCTTTCGCCTTGTGCACCAAGCCTTCTTCTGCTGCAGACCACCCTGCAATGTCTACTGCTCAACTTGCCTCTATCAGCCAATTTAATTTTTTTAAAGCTATTTTTTGCTACGGTACGCAAATGAAATTTCCTCAAAGTAGAAATAGTTTTGTATTATTATAGCAGCTATTATATGAAATTCACCTAAGTTTCTTAAAAAATGAATCAAGTAGGTTGTTCTAGTTTGCTAGCTGCTGGAATGCAATATACCAGAATCGGAATGGCTTTTAAAATGGGGAATTAAATAAGTTGCTAGTTTACAGTTCTAAGGCTGAGAAAATGTCCCAATTAAAACAAGTCTATAGAAATGTCCAATCAAAGGCATCCAGGGAAAGATACCTTGGTTTGCTTCAAGAAGGCCGATGAAGTTCAGGATTCCTCTCTCTAGTGAGAAGGCACATGGTGAACATGGTCAGGGTTCCTCTCTCATCTGGAAGGGCACATGGTGAACACGGAGTCATCTGCTAGCTTCTTCTCCTGGCTTCCTGTTTCATGAAGCTCCCCAGGAGGCATTTTCCTTCTTCATCTCCAAAGGTCACTGGCTGGTGAACTCTGCTTCTCATGGCTATGTCATTCTGCTCTGCTCTCTCTGAATCTCCCATTCTCAAAATGTTTCCTCTCTTATAGGACTCCAATAAACCAATCAAGACCCATCCAAATGGGTGGAGACATGTCGTCACCTAATCCAGCTTAACAACCACTTTTGACTAAATCACATCATCCAGGGAGATGATCTGATTGCAGTTTCAAACATACAGTATTGAACAGGGATTATTCTACCTTTATGAAATGGGATTTTGATTAAAACATGGCTTTTCTAGGGGGCATACTTCCTTTCAAACCAGCACATAGGTGAGAAGTTGGATTGCTTTGTCACTAGTTATTTTTAAAACCTCATCTTCTGGGGAAGATTAGTTATTTCCTGCGCTGTCCAGTTGACTTCAAGTAATAAAGCGAGTTCTGTGCTTCACTAATGTGGGATCGGATATGAGAAACCAAGCACTGCAGGAAAAGGTTTTATGAAAAAGAAAGTAACAGATGTTTGTTTAAATCACACATTATATAGCAGATATTGTAGGAAGCACTTTCATTCATATGCACACACATGTGATTTGTGTTTTATTTAATATTTACAAATAAGGTCAGTGAAAATGTTCTCATTTTATAGTCCAGAAAACTGAAATACAGAGAGGTTATTGATTTGGCAAACCAGCTATTAACTGGTAGTTTTAAATCTGTGTATGTTTGATTCCAAAGCTTGCGTACTTTTCTAATCCACCTAACAAACAGATGTGATTTGGGTCCTGACGACCCATCCTGATAAGGAAGTGGCCATGACTTGAAGCACATGGCTAATCGGGCATGTTTTACTGAATCAGGCAATCTTATTTGCCTTTGATAAAATTCCCTTAATTTTGGCTCCCTTGCTCTTATACGATTTAAACGTCAGCACAACCTGATAGAAAACTCAAAATTTTTATCTGCAT
This sequence comes from Myrmecophaga tridactyla, assembly GCA_004026745.1. Lineage (NCBI taxonomy): Eukaryota > Metazoa > Chordata > Mammalia > Pilosa > Myrmecophagidae > Myrmecophaga > Myrmecophaga tridactyla. The sequence goes on from PVIY010006239.1 coordinate 44,932, forward strand.
GCTACTTCCCACACCTTGCCCCATCAATATCAGATTTCTCCAGTGCCATACATTCTATGCAACAATTAAAAGAAAAAGAGATTTTCATTTTTTGAGATGGATCTGGCTGAGGCTACATAAAAAAATTCTATTCGTGTTTCATTCAAGCCACAAGACTACTGCCATAATTAGGGAAAGCTTTTCTTTTAATGGATCTAACAGTTGACTATATTAAAATAAAATACACATATTCATATTTCAGGAGTGAAAAATAAATGCCACTTGAAACCTGCATTGAGGGTAGAAAAAAGTATTCTCACAAATCTCTCTACCAGTCATTTTGGCAGAGATGATTTGGGGAAATAATCTGCATTTGTCAAAGAGACAGCAGATGAACTGTGCTGAAAATCACGACATAAGAAACTAACTCTAATACAACAGTGTTACAATAACCTTAATTTCCCATCTACAAAAGAGCCATGATGCCTATTCCCCCAGGTGAGTCACCCATGTGAATTCAGCAAGGCACAGGACTCACAGGAAGGATTTAATAAATAGCTGTTGTGATTAATGGGAACTATAAAATGAAAAATTTCATTCTTAAATGTATGGTAAAAACTTGACTGTGTTAAATGTGTGCTGTTTGGGAACGAGTGTTGGGCTGCTAGCATCACTGTGAGTGCCATGAGAGCCTGGCCAATCTAGTTGCTGGCAAAGACAACTCAATTCAAGAAACATTCACTGAGATATCAAGTACTACACCAACTTTTGGGAATACAGAGACAAAAAGACCCAGCGGTGTCCATAAAGGGTTCTAGAGAAATACACAGAAATAACTTCAATATGCAAAGCATCCGCTACGCGTTAGGCAGCCGTGGGAAAGCATCCTCGCACCCTCACCTGGACCCAGGTTCCCCACAGTGCGCCCTCGCCAGGTTGCAGGTTCCCCAAGGCATGCCCTCCTCTGGTTGCAGGTTCCCCACGGCGCGCCCTCGCCTGGGCGCAGGTTCCCCAAGGCGCGCCCTCACCTGATTGCAGGTTCCCCACAGCGCGCCCTTGCCTGGGCGCAGGTTCCGTTCCCCACAGCGCGCCCTCGCCAGGTTGCAGGTTCCCCATGGCGCGCCCTCCTCTGGTTGCAGGTTCCCCACGGCGCGCCCTCACCTGGGCGCAGGTTCCCCAAGGCGCACCCTCACCTGGTTGCAGGTTCCCCACGGCGCGCCCTCCTCTGGTTGCAGGTTCCCCACGGCGTGCCCTCGTCTGGGGGCTCCCCACACATGTCACAGAAACGCGGGCAGGGGAGCTGGGCTCTGAGGGATGGAGGCCCGCCAGGCTGAGAGCACGACACGGCCACCCGTAAAGCGGGCCAAGGCAGGCACATGCCTGTGCTTTCCCACAATATAAACTGTAAGAGGGGACAGGGGCTGGCCAGGTGAAAGAGCCCCAATAACACGACTTGTCCACCCGGGAGCATCCTGGGAGTATCTGACAGGTAACGGGAGCCAACGGAGTGCCACCTCGCCGTTCTGTAAAGGACCGACGTGGAGGGCCCCCGGGGATAAAGAACAGATCTGCAGAGGTGACCGCAACAGACTTGGGCAAGAAGGGTGCAGGTCCCAACAAAGACTGACAGCCAGAGAGGGAGGAGCTCGACGCAGAGGGTGTACTTGGGTTTCAAACCAGATCTACAGTTAGTACAGAGGTGTACGGATCATTTTTCATTTGTACGGGGCCTTTGGGAAAGATAATGTAATTATATATTTTTAAGTATTAATTTTTAATTTTTTTAATTTGACTTTAAAAATTTTTTAAATTAAAAACATAGTTTACATACTCGATGTGGACTTAGCTTTCCTTTAAAATTACAAGTGAGCACACAAAAACACGCATTATGTGCATCTACACCCATGCAAACTGAGAAGACTGAGAACAGAGACCAAAAAATGTTAGCAGTATTTCTTTCAGACGAGGGGGATGGCAGGTTTATCCATATTTTCCAAATTCCTTACCATGAATCTTTTTATTTTAAAAAATAAAAAAGATGGTATATATTAATTCTTTCCAGACTGGGAGGGAAACAAACCTCTAAGTCAAATAAGAATGTTCATTCAGTAGATATTTACTAAGTTAAGACAAAGCATTTTAAATTCAGTTATGCATATAAACCCTAAGATGCAGAGAATTATTATCAAAAATTAATATTTTCCCCAACTTAATTGTGACTTGCAATGGAAAAATAATTCCGTTTTTTCTTGGACTAATATTTAAACTCTGAGAACACAAACTAGTTAGTGTTGACAAGTGGTCCAGGGTTAAAGATACACGGTTTGAGGGAGGAAGGGGGGTCAGGAGCTCCGACAAGCTGCTCTGAGGTCACACACACAGACCACAGAGACAAAATGGCTGTAGGGGATCACGCAATTCTCGTTCCATGATCCTACCTAAGGAGAGACCATTAAGTATCAGCATTTCCAAACCTAAGTTCATATATTATATGCAGAGAGGAAGAATACAGCTAATAATACAAATACAAGAAACAAAACTGTTACAGCGGGAAGCAAGAAGGAGTCATTTAATAACGTTAAAGGCACAGATCACTTTAATACAAGAACACAAATTTGTTGGCATATCATTAGAGGTTCTTTCTGGACCTTCACTGTGATAAATCACTCTGGCTTCACTAACAAACACACACCTAGTAACTGGGCCTAAAGCGGAGGCTTCCATCCTGACTGGCTTAACAAGAAGACGTCTTTGATCCTTGCAGTCTTCGTGCTGCTCAGCCCACCCCTCCTGTGTTCTCGTCCCTGAAAATTATGCCCGAAGTTCCCCTTTCCTCCCTGAGGGAAAGAAGCATTCCACAGTAAACCCGTTTACCTGAGGCAAGCAAGGGAAAGGATCACGGCCGGTCTCATCTCCAATTCCCCAGGGACGCTCTCGGCAACCCCTCTGGGCATGTTTCCTCTCCCACTTGGCCATCTGGGAAAATGGACCACATTTCCTCTCCATCCATTTCCAAAGATGGAAGGGAAAACTAAAATGCCACAGGTACAAATGGGCTGGGGCTTTTGTTATTTTAAATTAAGACTTAAAAAGGAAAAAAACAATTCACAAAGATGGGTTCCAACAATCTGGAAGACACTGGTCAAAAAGTAATTAAATGCCTTATTTGTCAGTACAAGATTTTATGAATTCCATTTATCGTAAAGTTATGACCATTTTGTTAACATAATCAGAGCTCCTTCAAACACCCTTTCCTCGAGATTCCAAATAAATTTTTTCCTTTAGGCAAGATGTGTTTGGACAGAAATCACAGTCCTCGTTAGAATTCCGTTCTGTATGTGGCAACCACACAAGCATATGTCCAGTATCCTGGAAGCCGTCCCGGGACTCAGCCTCTGTCTCCTTCCCAGCACAAGGATGCCGTGGAAGGAAGGCAGCAAGAGTGGGGCTGACCTGTACAGAGTACACTCCCCCAAGGTTTCCATGCTGCATGGGGTGACTGCGTCTTATGAACCTCCCATCTCGCCTACATTCTACTTTCTCATCCCAATTTTGGTGCCCCCCGTCCTCAAAACTACTGCATTCTAACAATTCCCTCCAGAACTCTATTAATGGCACAATCCACACCACTCCCCAAGATATACTTCATCAATCACGAAGAGGCTTCTTTTCAAACGTCCTCATCAGATTGTATGGCGAAGTCTCCAAACTACAAATAACTAGCAGTCAATAGTAAAGCATAAGTGGTATCAGCAGTGTCATTTTACTCTTACCACATGAAGCTCAGAGAGCCATAAGAAAGACATTTGGGGGCAGAAAACTGTTATTTGTAACATAAGATTCAGAGAGTCCAACCTGTGTATTGGAGACCAGAGAAGGAAGAGCAGACGGCTGAAGGGGGCAGGTGTGGCCTTTAGCTACCTCCTTCAAATAACGGAAAGAGAAAAGCCCAAGATTAGGAAATTGTTGGGAACCCAATGGAGATGGGGTTTGGAAGGCTTACAAGTCCAGTCAGCCCTGGGACCTCAGGGTCCCTGCTGAGAAAGCGGGAAAGACCTAATCCAGAGCTGGAGAGGATCACAACAAAAAGCCATTAGGTGAAATACAAGACTACCTGTTCCTCCAAAGCCTTCCCTCCAAAGAAGAAGGGAGCATGGGATCCCAAAACGCAGTTCCTGACCTCCCCAAGGTCAAGCCATCCCTCTTGTGAAAACACAGGTTGGTGGTTCTGTCGGGTATGAAATCTTCCACCACAGCAGCTCAGCACTTGCACCCCATTAGGGCATTTTAAAAGAATAATCCTGGGTCACATTAAGCCCATGTCAGAACTACTGTGGAGTATGTCTTATGCCATTGCATTTCTAAACTCTGTTCCTGTGGCTCGGTCTTCCTACAGCATTGCTAAAAACAAAACTGCCTGTTCTCCCTAAAAAAGGAAAGGGAACGCAGCCATCAGCTTTAAAGTTTACAGAGAAAAGCAGGCACCTCGAACGACAAAATCAAAGCTAAGGAAATTGTTTATCTCAATGAGGTTGAAATTCTAGGAACGGTTTTTTCTACCTAGTGTGAAAATAAAAGTTCCAACAGACAGAAGGCACTAAACTGAATTAGCTGCACAATTTCGCCTTAACGTCTTGCCAGTAACACCTAAAATTTACATTTTCTTCTTTTACCTGTGATTTACCTGCTTGTTTTCAATTGGTGAATATGTAACTATTGCCTATAAAACCCAAGAACCTACACTGAAAACACGGGACCTACTTGCAACCACGAGGCCTTGCCACTGCCTCCGAGATGTCGCGAGATGCGCGGAGAAGCCTGGGCATGTGGGCAAACTGCGCCAACACGAGCCAAGCTCTGGTGGCCACCACCCCCAGCAGGAGCCAAGTCACGCGAGCTCTGCGCATTTCCCACTCGCCATCTATGGTCAGGAAGTGAATTACTGGGAATGGCAGCACTAAAAACAAGCTTTAAAAATTCTGCCATCAAAAGCTCTGTAGAAGCTTCCATTTGCTCTGGAAGAAGCAAATGCAGGAAGCCACAGCACATACCGAAGGAACAGTGCACCCTGTTGCTTGGATTCAGGCTAGAAAAAGGAGCACAAATAAAGACGGCAGCAAGGAGATGGCTGCTCCTAGCATAACCACCTCCAGCTCCAAGCAAAATAATGAGATCCAGTTTGGGTGTGGGGAAGAGACCTGTCCGTCTGCTCCTGGCGAGCTCCCCCCACCTGCCCACCTCTTGCAAACGTCAACACTGCGTTCTCTATGGTGGGGGCCAGTTGCTGGGCAGCTTCTTTAATTCAATATTCACCAAATCTGACAGGTCTATTTTTCCCCGTGTCATTTTTAAAACAAATGAAAATTTAGTGTTTTTTTGATACCTTACCTAGCAAAAAAAAAACAATAAAATAGTTTTTCTTAAAAATAATAAAGCAACAAAGTTTGGGGGAGGAAAATAAAAACAAACTTGCCACCTAGAATGAAATTGGAAAACCTTAACTTTTGAGCTTCTGAGTTTGGAAAGGCTTGGGCAAAAGGGGGCATGGAAACAGAAGAGAGGAGCTGACCATCAGACACAGCCCCACAAGCATCCGAAAAAGAATGCTGGTGTTTATGACGGAAGACACAGATCGATCCGTTACCTAAAAAGTGGCAAAACAAGTTGGCAGGTGGGGGGAAAGTGCTATTTTCTTGTTTTCTTCTTTTTTTAATCTAATGGAAATACTCTTCTGACCAAGATTCAAACTTGTTGAACTTTAAGAACAGGATTTTTTACAATGCATTCAAGGTTACTATTCACAATTATTCACTCTGCAAGGACAGCAAGCCATTTCGGGAAGGAAAGATACAACGAAACAAGGGAGGGCATCTGCACTCCCCAAACACACACACACACACCATGTGCCCAGAATGCACTGCTCAGCACTAGAAGTCAGTCCTGTTTCTTCATCATTATTTTTTAAGCAGCAATCACAAGGATCAGCACTCAAAAAGCTGAGAGTTAAAGGTGGCTTGTAATGAGAGAATTACCATCAAACAATATTTCTTCAAGATCCCGAATAAAGCTAAAGCTAAAAGTCTGTTCTTAAAATCCTCCTGGTAATAAAAGGATCTGAGTTTGGTTACCTTTTTGGCATGCTCAGGAGAACACCTGACTCCTGCAGACGAACATTTCACAATTCGTAAGGCCAAGCCCATCCAAAAAGAAAACACATATTGCTAAGCAACAAATAAAGGCTCACCCACATCAGAGGCCACGCCACCAACCCAAGGCCACAGAGCTGCTCGGGCGTTTTGCTTGGTCTCGCCTCCCCCATGACCCCTTTTGTGTCTTGCATATTTTCTACACTTGCTGATTAAGGGTCACTTCTAATTTTTCATGATGCATTATTTTTCTCCATGCACAAATTTCTAATCTACTATTTAAGTCTGAATTTAATGCTGTGTTCTCACATAGTATGTATTAACTGATTATGATACTGAATAATCATGCTAAAAATAAAAATCCCCTCCTGCCACCTACCCCCTACCAATATAACTTTCTCTGTGAGAGACATGAATCACTTCCAAATTTTTTTATTTATTCTAAAATACAAACATGTGCCACTGCAATAATTCCTGCAGAAACAATCTGATAGTAATCTATTCAAAAAATTGCATATTAAACGACAAATGCAACTCATTGCTTTGGGAGGGGTCACACACGGGATTTTTGCCCAGCACCTCCACCCTTGGCCCCCCATCAACAGGGTTCCTCAGGAAGCCGCCAAGCTAGTCCCACAGCCCCCCTTACCTTAGAGACTCAGCACAGGGCCCCAGACCTCATGCCCACACATCAGAGCCCGTCCCTGGAATTCTGAACCTGGAAACCTACGGGAAGTTTGGTAAGATTCATTCCATTGAGTGAAATTAAGATAAAAAATTTGGGAACTCGCAGGTGTCGTACAACAGAGTGGAGGAAAAAGGTATGTGACCAGGAAGGAAAAAGGAAGGCAATACACAAAGAGAAACGGAGAAGGGGAAGGATGAGAGCAGCCCGCGGGGTGTCAGGGTTGGGTCTCCAGCTCCGGAGGCCAGGCTGCCTGCCCGAGCTCCCCGCAGGGTGCCCTGTTCCGTCCATCTCTGCATTTCATTCGATTCCCAAGCACCTTTCCAACAGATCCCTTTTTCCCTCTCCAAACTCAAATCTTTGTCAACAATCAAAAGATCCTTAACAAACATATTATTTATCCTATTCACTACAGCATGGGAGACTGCTTTTTCCCAAAGAACTCAAAATAGTTTGTAATGTATCACAGATGTTTTTAAAAAGTAAGCAACTAAGAATTTCTACTGTTTAAAAATGTAAAAAAAAAAACAAAAAAACTCAGCGGTCTAGCGGTCTACACTCGCAGAGTAACCTGAGTGAGCGGCACACATGCTGTGCCCACCGCCACGCTTCCAGAACCAGGCCTCTTCGCTCCCTAATCCACGTGGTTCGAACTTGAGACTAGAACGCAGGCATCTTAAGACTGCCTCTACTCCCTGGCAATTGAAAACCCTCTTCATGAGTAAAATGATCTTTTCTGAACACCAAGAACCAAATTACCACGTCCAGCTGAAAAACCGTGGAAAATCCAGCTTCCTGGATTTAAAACCATTATTTGTGACAGTTTTTTTTCTTTTTGTTTATGCAGGTTCTGAACCATAGATAAGAAGTAATACCTGTAGTTAAGAAAAAGTAAAGAAGAAAAAGTAAAGAAAAACTAATCTCAGACTCTTCTCAGGACCGGGAAGCATCACCAGCTTAAAATATAAAGGAAAGCAAAAATTTTTATAAAGTAATTGCATTCTATCAAACTATTACTGATAGATCTCTGGAACATATTTTTAACAGTTTTATTTTGCATCAAGGTAGGGGAGGCGAAAGAAAAGAAAGAAATCTGACGAGTTTCATGACAAGAGTATTCACGAAGATATACAGAATCAGACAATATATTTCAGAGTAATGGAAAGATTATATATTGAAAAACACAATGCCTTTTCATAAAAGTGTTGGATCAAAATATGTTATTTTTTTGTTTGCTCCATTTAATAAACACTTATTGAGTTCTTTAGACCACACATTTGAATGCTAAAAAATTAAACTTGGCAGTGAAGGAAAGAGAAACACATATCCCAAGTTATCTGAATCTTTAAAAAAAAAAAGCAAACCATCTTACAGATCAAATAATAGAACTACAGCAAGTAAAGTCACTGTGGTGCTAACTTTTATTTTTACAGCTAGATAGCAAAAATCTACGCAGAGAAAGACTGTCAGCCCCTGAGGAACCATCTTAGGACAGGAGTTCTGAGCTGCTTACCTCGTCAGGTTACTATCTGTAAGATGGCAGGTAAGTCCTTGGCTCCCAACAAAGCAACATTTGACTTTAATACTGCTCAGAAATGCATAAAATAGGACAAGTAAGCAAGTAAACGATACCTACAGAGGTTCAGAAGAGTTACGTTCTTTTAGGTGAAGCCCAAGACAGCCTTGGAGGGCCAGAGATGCCATCAGGGACTCTTGGTCTGACCCTCGGTCACTTTCCCTGAATCAAGTCCACATTCCTTTTGGCCCAGGGGGATGCTCTTCTCATGTCAACCCTCCTCCAGAAAAATAGAGAACGTCACACTGTTGAGAAACCCTAAGCCCAAGTTACCCTCAGGCACCTTATTCCTTTACTTAAAAACAACCTTGACAACAATGGTATTTCCTCAAATCTAAGGCTCTGTTATTTCAAGTGCCACTAAGAGCAAATGGTACTGTTGATTAAACCACGACTAAATGCCGAGATACTTCCTGATATCAAAGATGTTAAAACATCAGGGAAAAGATGCATTTTAGAATCAAGACACCATAGCCTTTCTCATATCAACCGTATCCAACTGACATCAAAGAAGCGCTGGCTCTCCTCCTAGAAGAACCTTTTCTCTCACACTTTTCCTCCTACTTCAAGCATCCCAGTGTGGACAGACCATCACCCCAAGCCTGGTCTGTTTAGAAAGGCTTGTTCACAGCCACCCCTTCACCAAGTTCTCCCCAGTGTCCCATGCATCCCATCTCAGACACAGTCTCAGATGACCATCCTGAAGAGCGCACACCAGATCTCAGCTCCCCCACGGAAAGCTTCCATGTACACATCCACAGACTTCACTCCAGGGCAGAAGCCTTTGACCATCTTGCCTCAACCTACCTTGGTGACGTTTCCCACTCAGGTTCTACAGGAAATAGTTGCATGACAATCTTGCGCATGATACATCAAAAGGAGGTCTCATGATTAGGGACTGGTATAAATGACATTAAATGTCTTTTTTTTTTTTTTTACTGGAAGACGTCTCAGAACCTTTAATAGCTAATGTTTGGAAATCTCCAGGAGGTAGCTAGAGTAATCAGAGGTTTCCCAGACTAATTTCACCACAGAAACTTTTTGTGCATATCATCTCTTGGGACCAGAATTGTGCATGAGACATTTGGGGAATAAATCATGACCAACAAAGTCCCACGATTATTCCTCTGATTTCCTTGAACCTTTCTTGTCTCTCTGCCTAGGATGCAATCTCCCTGACAACCTCCAATACGTATCAGTATTTACCAATTTTACTTTTATTCAAGACCCAGTTAAAATACTAGTTCATTTTTAAAGCTTTTGTTGGGGTCCTTAGCTGGAATTAATGTCTCCCAAGGAATAATGATTCTTCTTTTGTTTCCACCACCTTCTACTACTATTAAAGCTATTTTTCCAATATTTTATTCAATCTCTATAATCCCTCTGAAAGCAGCAGCTGGCCTTTAGTCATCTCTTCATTCTTCTCAACACCCAACAGTGGGTTTTAATTATCCCTTAAGTGAAAATTTCAAATGTGGTCTAATCTTTATACCTTCTTATAACTCCCTATGACCCCATCACGTACCATGCTCCTTTGAATGCTCTCTATTTCAAGGAAAAAAATGCATTAAAAGGAGGCAGTATTTCCAATATTCGCCAACAGCTTTAAAATCATACAGGAACAAAATTTAACATTTTCAAAAGAAAAGGTAATCGTTCTTAAAGTTCTACTGAACATTTTGTCACTTCATCATGGTCATTTGTAACTTAAAAGGCATAAAACCCATGTTTTCGGGGAGGAGTTAAAAACAAAAGTGTTGGTGCTTGAATAAGTCACCCTTATAAAGTCAGTTTTTATTGATTTATCTAAAAGTAAATACACAATGTTCCTCAAACACGTAGAAACTGTCAAGGACACATTTTCCTTTTTTATAAACGGATACACTCTTGGGATTTGAGAGAGCTGACTTTTCCTGGTACTCATCTCTTGCAACTTCCCATAAGGGAATCCTCTCCACCCCTTTCAAACCATAAAACACCAAAAGGCTGAAAAGCCATGGTCTTCCTACACTGTAGCTCCCTATTGTGTGTTCTCATGTGCATTAATATGAACAGCACCTGGTATGGGTGTAGACCTAGCATTGTTTGTATTAATAACAGTAATAAAAGCTACACCTTAGAGCCACTTCCTGGGTGTCATTGAGCGCTCAAGTGTTTTACTAGCATTGACACAGCACACCTCTAAGAGGAAAGTACTTTTGTTATCTCTACAAATGACGAAACCCAGAGAAGTGCTCCATAATCTATCCAAGTTCCCACGACTAATAACATGCGTTCCAGGATTGCAACCCAAGCAGTCTGGCTCCAGAGCCATTATGCTCACCCACATGCTCTCCTGCCTGCCCTCTGTTGAGGCGCACAAGAAATGTTGTGCAGTCGCACTCAAGGTTGGAGAGACACTCTTCTCAGCGATAGGAATCTTCCTGCCATTACTGACTATCAGAAGGTAAGTGGCAATATGGGAAAATGAAAATGCCAGGGCCCCTTCCTAGACGAGGGAAGTATGCTCTCTAGCAAGAAGACCCAATGCAAAATAAGGACACAGTTTTCAACCTTTTGTGATTTAAGTAATAGATGTTTAGATTAATTAAATAGATCCTTAAAATAATAAACTTCATATTTAGAGCTGTTTTAGATTTACATAAAACTGCATGGGAAGCTCAGAGCTCCCAAGCACCGTTGTATCCACACATATGATTTCTTCCATTATTCATATCTGGTTTTACTGTGGTGCATTTATTACAGTCGTTGAACCAATACTGATTCATTCATTCTTAGTAGCTCAAGTCCACAGTCTACATTAAGGGTTAACTCTTTGCAGGTACAGTTCTTTGGGTTTTGACAAATGCATACTGTCAAGTATGATTAAACAGACTTAATTACCTATTAATTAACTCTATGTTCTTCAAACTCAAGTAGGAAATCTTTGTGAAAACCTGGATGACTGCCACACCAGAATCAGTGCCTTCTCCTGAACTCTTCATTCCACGCACCCTCCCCACCAACAACCACATCCATTAGCAAGACCATCTAAAACAAAGCCTTGGGCACCGTCCTTTCCATATACAGAGAAATAAGAACTCATAAACAACCTGTAGACACTGTCAACTCATAAATCCCCTTCCTAAGTGTGGTAGTTAGATTCAGTTGTCAACTTGGCCAGGTGAAGGCACCGAGTTCTGTTGCTGTGGACATGAGCCAATGGTACGTGAACCTCATCTGTTGCTCATTACATGTGCAGTCGGCTAGGAGGCGTGTCTGCTGCAGTGAATGACGTTTGATTTAAATGGCAGGTGCTTAAATGAGAGACTCAACATAGCACAGTCCAAGCAGCTCAGCATACCTCATCTCAGCACTCGCAGCTCAGCCCAGGCCTTTGGAGATACAGAAAGAAATCACCCGGGAGAAAGTTGTTGGAACCCACTGGCCTGGAGAGAAGGCCAGCAGAGATCACCCTGTGCCTTCCACGTAAGAAAGAACCTCAGATGAAAGTTAGCTGCCTTTACTCTGAAGAACTAACAAAACAAATCCCCTTTTATTAAAAGCCAATTCATCTCTGGTGTGTTGCATTCCAGTAGCTGGCAAACTAGAACACTAAGGACTCACTGCATTTACTCACTTCAGGGATAACACTAGCCTGCTCTTCCTCTGAAGAAGTAGCTGCCTGGAACTCTAGGGCGGGACGACCTCACAGTGGGCCTCTGGCCTAGAAGAAGGTGATAAAGGCAATCTAAGATGCACTTCATCAGCAGACTGCGAGAAGGTCATGTACTTACCATTATCTATACTGACCCAGCGAGCAAACATCTGAGTGCCAGGCAATCTTCCAGGCATACAGGGGTCAACAAAACAATGCCATGTTCACAGAGGACACATTTGCAGGCAACAGAGAGGGGGGAGCGTGACAATCGGGGAGAAGGAAAGCTGCCATCACTGCTGGACGGTACTGGTATGATAAGAGCCACTATTCCAGGCTGAGCAGAGGGCAAGTACAAAATACCCAAAGTACAATCAACCTTGGTCTTCAGGGAACCCAAAAGAATGAAATGGGCGATGTGGAACACTCTTTTCACTTTATAATAATAACCATTGATCCTCAGAACCTGACATCATGATCTGATTTCAAGGTACCTGTGTTGGGCATATTACATCAAAAATAAGTTAACTGACTACCAACAAGCAAGGAAGCCACTCAGAATAAAACTGCAGTACTCTTACCTTATTAGAGCATATTCTTTAAGTAGACAGAGACTACTACCAAACTGTGCCTTAGGACCCGTCACTGAGCTTCTACAGAAGTATGGCAATTTCTTCATGCGTGGAAAAGAGGCACCATGCACAGGTGAGCTCCCAGGTGCCTTCCAACCAAACTACCTGTGGTGCCATGGTCAAAGGTCTGCCCTTTGAGTTGGTTTTGCAAAACGGGCTAATTGATTCCAACTGTCCATACTAAAGCCTTGCCGCCTTGCCCCCTTCCCTGGGAACAGTTAACCGATGGAGGCCAGCCTTTCCGGGCAGAGACGTGTGTAGGAAGACGCCCACCCAGTGATTCAGCTTGTGACCCCAAACTTGCTCTAACACCATGCCGAACAACTGAGCGATTTCAAATATCCTTGGGTTCTTGATTTAAAAATGAAGATGCATAGTCCCTGATTCTGCCTTACTCATTAAAAGAATTAAAAAATAAAAATATCTGGAACTAAGGCACTAAAATCTACATATTTAACAAGAAGGGCTAGATAACAATGGAACAAAAGTAACAGTGCCACTTCCCAAATGATAGCAAAATGAAGAATAAGAATTGAAAATATACTCCCATCCCACTAAATTATAACAGATATCCCCTTATAATGCAGTCCAGTGTTTCCTAGACGGGTACAATAGTGAGGAAGTGTTTGAAATAAAGGGGCTTCTCTTAACCTAGAGGCCCTTCTAGGAGTTTGTCTTTATGTTTCTGAATGTAAACGAACTCTACCAAATGAGGTGTTGATTATTAATTAGATGGTCTGTGCCTTGGGAGATGTGCAATAGCAAAGATCAAAAGCAACTGAGAATACCCACCATGATGAGACATGTTTGCATAATCTTTCATGTCACTTAAAGTTTATTTTAAATTAAAGGTGTTGTTTCCATTTCTTAAATCACTTCTTAGGTATGACCTTTCAGTCATCAAAGATCAATTCAGACTTAGTGGTTTGTAAGGAATGTAGATGTGATTGTCATGACTGGAAAGTTACATGTAGGAATACTGGAACAATGTTGAGGAATAAGTGTGAAATTGGGCATGTTCTCATAATAGTATCGATTTAAGTGAAGAAATTTAGGTTTCAACTTTGCATTCATGTGGTATCTTTGTTACAGTCTATTACAGTTGAAGAAATAATATAATAATGTATAATTTTACTATTAACAATAGTTATGCAAAGCATGAAATTCTATACTCCTTTGTATTTTTCTCTCCTTTTCCTTTCTTAATTCTTTGTCAAGATGAGATGGCACAGAATCTCAAAGTTGCAGGAAGCCACTTAATACAGCTTTGATAGGAGTCAAAACTAGAGAAGGACCTAGCTAGGCATCTGTTAGCCTTAGCCTCAGCTTCCTCATCTATGCAACAGGCCGTACCTCCTCTCTTCAAGATTATTTGAAAAAATATATGGCCATCAAATTATAAATTAACTAATGAAAATATGTTAGTTCTCTGACCAAGTGATTCTCTTTTGAACCTTGCTTGGTTTTATTTGATTCAAAAAGCATTTACTGGCTGTCTATGACGTGCTAGGAAGTTTACTAAATGCAGGTGACATAAAGATTAAGTAAATCCTGGTACACGCCTTTCAGGAAGCAGAAAGGATAGAAAGAAAGGCCATGCCGAACTAATGCTGCTGGGTACACACTATCGAAGGAAGGCTGTTAAAAACGCACATAAAAACTGAATTCCGTTTGAGTGGGGGCATAAAAGGGAATGTAGCCAAGAGGTAGCTTTTAGATTTAGTCAGGTTTGACCCTGAAAAACAAGTGGAAATTAGCCATGGCAAAAAAGACGAGAGAGGCCACATCAAGAAAAAGAAATATATATGAATATGGTCAAAAGGGCAAATTTTAGGTTGTATATATGTTACCAGAAAAAATTCTTTTTCAGAACCATAGTATGGTACAACACAAACAGCGAACACAAATGTAAACTATGAACTACAGTTAATAGCAAAACTATGCTACTATTATTTCTTCAACTGTTACACAGATATCACACGAATGCAAAGTGTATGTAACAGGGAAAACTGTGGGCATGAAGGGGGTAATTGGGAACTCTGTATTTTCTGCTTTATTTTTCTATAAACCTACAACTTCTCTAAAAAAAAAAATAAAACTGAAATAAAATAAAAAATAAACAGGTTATGGGCGCACAGAGGCCAGAACTGAACAGATGGCACGGACCCCCTGGAGGTAGGCACTCGGTAAGGCCTTAAAGACAGGCCGAGGAAAACAATTTAGCGGTTCCTCCAAAAATTAAACACAGAATTACTGCATGCCCCAGCACGTGCCGCCCCGGAAACAGGCTCCAGCAGACACCTGTACACCGGTGTCCACCACGGCATCATTCAAGCAGCCAAAGGTGGACCGACCCACGTGTCCATCAACAGAGGACACAAAGCACGGCGTGGGGCACACGCGACGGGAGACTCAGCTGCAGAAGGGATGGGTTCTAACCCCTGCCACCACACGGCCGGCTGCAGGAAGCAGCACGCTGGACTGACCGGGCCACACATAGAAGGACAAACCGTGGATGAGCTCACGGATCCTCAGAGTCGGGATGCTTCTAAGGGCGTTTGAATGCCATCCATTCGCAGAGTCATGAAAAAGACAGAGCCCAGGGGGCCGGGGGTGGCGTTACTGCTTAGCGGACACGGGTTTCCGCGTGGGGCGATGGGAGGTAATAAAGGGACCACAATCGAGGGAACGTAACAGTACCTCTGAGGTGAACACCTAAAAATGGTTGAAATGGGAAACGTTGTGATATATATATACACATTAGCACAAAAAAATGAAGCCTTTCATTCAGTAAATATTAAGAAGCCTTGCAGGGGCCAGGCTCCGGCTGACGCTGAGCACACCTGGGCCAAGGCCCATAGCTGTGAACAGACATGGTACCTTCCAGAAGCAGCAAGCATGCACCACGAATTTCCTCCCCCACCGGGGCCTGTCCCAGGCTCCCACAAGAAAATAAAAATGTAGATAAACCTGTGCATGCTGATTTTTAAAAGTCTTAATTACTCTGTGAATGTGCACTCTGCATTGTGTTGGGAATGTTCTCCAGAGACGCTCTTTATACATTTTAAATAAATTGCAGTCTTTAAACACAAGCATCAGTGGCATCTAAAACATATTTTGAAGATGAAAAAAATATCTCATTGAGCTGTCTGAAAATTGCTTTTTTAATAAATAACTAAAACACCATATTTTTATCTGTACAGCTCAACTAGCAGTCTTAGCTGACGATGTTAATCATTTTTTTAAATCTGTTTTAACATGTATCAGATGCAACAGATAATGTTAAAAATATATCAATTGAAATAAAATGCCATTTCAGTTAGCGCAAGCCTCATTATGAACTGGAAATTCCCAAGACATGTTCACGTGAAACCATCAAATATCTAATGGGTCTAATCTAGATCTAATCACTTGTTTTTCTTTCTTTTTTAATGACGTAACACCTCTTATAAAAACTCATGTAAGTGCAAAGAACGCCCTAAAAGCTTAACATGAGCTCTTTTAAATCATGGGTTCCTAACAGTAAAACCATTTCTGTGTCGGTCAGGAGAGAAACTCAAATGGAAATACCTGGCCTAAGGACCAGGGGAGCTCCCACCTCGCACTGATATTTCTATTCAAAATCTACTGTCCTCCACCCTTTTAGAAATAGTGGGAAGATGCAGTATTATATATATTCATACTCTGGTTACAGATGGATGGAAGGAAGGTGGGCTGCTTAAGACACAGCTCCATAAAATTTTCTAATACGATGTTTAAGAACTGTCACAGACCACTCCAGATCCCTTCCTTTATAGCCACTGTTTTCAAGGGATTTTGTTCTCAAAAACTCCAAACAGAAATTCAAAGATCTACCGAAAAATAAACACTGTTCCTTCCTTATGAAAGTGGCAATTTTTTATTTTAAGAATACCAAGGAATACTTTAAACAGGGCTCAGTTTACTTTTTTAAAAAGCAGATAAAAACAGTTAAACCTTTTAGGAATTACAACTCCAATTTATAAAACCAAAGTGTACCTTTGGTGTTTTTGCAAATGAAATAACGTAATTGATAAAGTGCTATTGAAATGCAAGTGGCTATTACAGAATTCTCACCATTTACAGTTATGTAGCAATGAGCTTTGACAATTTAACATGGTTTAGATAAAACTGCATGTTAGAACCATTAGAGCCATTACAAACTATTCATAGTATCAGATCTGCCCTGAACTAAACAAAAATATTCCTCTCTGTTTCACTCCAAAAATGAAACTACTTCAGGTAGGTCATCAATGCAAGTTTCTCAAAGTTAAAATTAATATTCTCAAAAAGGGCTCAGTTCAGTCTTTGGGCCACAGGCATGACTATGAGACTGGTCTCAAATCAAAGTTACTCTAGCATATAGGTACGTGTGTTTATGAATACACACACACGCATATCTGACTCAATTCAGTTTATTTGACTTGACTTTCATATTTTTAGTTTGAACTCTTAGGTAGCATTCATCTTTTTACTTTAAACTTTCATTATTTAATTCAATTGCATTCTTTTAAATGTCTCCTGATTTTGTAACTTCCGTGTATATATGTAAGCCCTGATTTAATATTCTTTTAGATATCTTATCCTTTATTCTTTAATCATTCTTTCATTTCCATGGCACTTTCTAGCAGGTGTGTGGCTATTTCTAAGGAGCTTTACCCTCTGGGAAGGCACGTGGCATCACAGAAAGGCTCACAGGCACACACCCCAGGCCGAGCAGAGAAGACAGCGTCTCCTGCCCTTGGGTGCTCTCAAGGGCCGCCTCCACCCACGTCGGGGCGGTCGGGCAATCTCTGGAGAACGGGACCTGCCACCTCCAGCGGCCCGCAAACCCACTTCTTCTCCATCCACAACAGTCTAGGAACCAAACAGGCAGAAAGAGCCCCGCAGAAGAGTAACAGATGAGCCCCCAAAACAGCCCAGAAGAACTGAAGCGACAATATTATCTTGTTTCTGGGAGAACTCACAACCTCTCTGCAGATGTGGGTGGGTGTACCGAAAACTATCATTTCTCAGTACAATTATGTGATTGCGGCTTTTTCTCCAGAGCAAAGCAGCCAGGGACAGACAAGAAGGCACACGGGGCTTCCTAAACAAAGCCTCTTTATTCAGTTTCAAAATGACTTCACTACAGCATAACTAGATACGTCTGAGCCTCCCTTTCGAGGGTTTCTTCTTTGAAGACACACAATGCAGAAGGGGCAGCAGAGCTCTGGACTGTGAGCCAGGACAGCAGCTCCCACCGCTGAGTAAGCCCAGTGGACCTTGAGCACTTGGCTTAACCTGCCCAGTGCCGGCTACTGCCTGCTCCACGGGTCAGGCACGCAACCTGTCTCCCTAGAGGTGGAAGGATTAAATGAGAACAGGCGGGTGGAGTACGTCTGGCACTTTACAAACCACTAGAACAAATGGAATTATTTCATTGCAAGAAAAGAATGTAAGTGCTCCTCATATGGGAGTCTTCTCAGTCCCGTGTCTGCATCATAATATTTTTTTAATGTCTTTGTTTGAGATCCTTTCAAATAGATCAGCAATTGTCTAAAATCATTTGAAAGCTTAAAATTTCCAAAAGCCTGGCCTTCCCTGGGCATCTTGACAGGGTCTCTCATCTTACGAGCTCCACTAAGTGTAAGGAATTAGCTTCTCCCAAGCTAGAGTTGGTCTTTCCAGATGAAATCAGCTGAACTGCGGTGCATCGTATCCCCTCTCACTGAGAGGGGATATTTAGAAAGCTTCCTTCTTGAGGTTGAACCGAACTCATCACCACTAGCCAATGGCTGAAATGTGAATTCACTACAGCCCTGGGGAGAGGCTGGTCAAGAGCCAGGAGTTGCACTGTACAGCCTGGCTCAGCTGATGAAAGGAGAAGAAAAGGCGAGTTTCCATCCTGCTAATGGGTTATTTTAAAGTAGTCCCTTATCTACTACATGAAGGAGAAATGCTAATCCAAACAACCACTGGCTAGTATTCTTAGGGGCTAAGGCAGAAACAGCTGAAGGAAAAAGCACAGAAGAGCAATCACTGCCTGCTGTGAGGAAGCACGCTCCTCCCGTGTCATAATCACAGCCTGGCCACTACGTGAAACGGGGCAAACGTTTACAGAGGAGCCACTACTCAGAAATGATTAGGAAAGCAAGCTGCCGTGCGCTTTCTAGCCATCAAAAATGTTCTAATAAAGTACTCGCTTCGGCAGCACTTACACTAAGAAAAAAAAATGTTCTAATAAAAACTGAGCTCTGAAACAAAACCTTCCCGGAAAGAAACACATTGGCGCTATGACAATGTCACTTAAGAAGAGATGCCAACTAACAGGCTGGTCAAATTCTTCACTTGGTCGAAATGAAAACAAACAATATAAAAAGCAAGCATTAGGCTTCTCAGACGTTTTGAAGAGTCACAGGTAAAGTGGGAAAGGATATGAAAAAATCATCCACTTAGACTATGTTCCAAAAAGGTAATTTGCAAGTTGCTCCTGGATCTCAACCAACATTTTCCCCAAAACATTGTTTCTAACAATGACTAGTGTCCTAGGCTAGCCCCAAAAGCCTGGCAGGTAGTTTAAATGCAGGGTTTTCTCCTTATTAATTTTATTGACACACATTCCATGTCTACATCAGAAATTCACCCCCTCTCCCTCCATGAGCCCCATCCTCTGGTAGCCTATAATCTCTCTACCTCTGCAGATTTGCTATTTCTAGACATTTTTTATAAGTAACATCCTACAATATTTGTCCTTATGCGCCTTGCTTATTTCACTGAGCATGGCGTTTTCCAAGTTCTTTCACGTGGCAGCGTGTCTCGGAACCTCATTCCTTCTTACTGAGAAGGACTTTTCCGTTGTGTGTACACGCTCTCCTCCGCTCGCGGCTGATGGGCACCTCACCTCTCGGCCGCGTGAATGACTTTGCTGGAAACACAGGTGTGCACGTGTCTACCTGGGGCCCCGTCTCCACCTTCCCGGGGTATATACGCACACCCGGGGCCCCGTCTCCACTTTCCTGGTGTATATACCTACAAGTGCCATTGCTGGGTCCCCTGGAGAGTCTGCATTTAACTTTTTGAGGAATTGGCCATATCACTTTCTACAGCAATTAAACCTGTAAAATGATCCAAACGAAGAGATCTATTGAAAACATATCTGACCTGCTGGACCATAAATAAAAGCACATGTGGACATTTTCTGGAGGGGGGATATCTACCGACATCTGAAGTTCCCGAGGACGCTGCAGACAGCTTCGCCCCCTGCAGAAGTGGATGGAGAGCAACTTTCTCTAAAATAACAGTTCTTTTCCTTTCTCTGAGTATATACTGGGATGAATTTCATCCATCGAGATTATTAATGGTAAGCAAGTAGACACCATGGCAGCTAAATAAGAAAAGCCATCAAGTGACTTTTTCCTCATAAACGATACGGCCAGTACTTTATCTGCATTTTTTTTCATTTTAGCCTCAAAACAAGCCTATGAGGGAGGGAGCACGTCCCCAACTCGCTGGGAGCTAAGGCTCAACGTGCCTGAACCTCGCCCAGGAGAACAAGAGCCAGCCTACAACCAGGGTCCGGAGACCTGAACCACTATGCCACGCCATATGCTTCGGTGAAAGATTTTCCTAAGATTTAGCTGGCCGAAAGTGAGAGAGAAAAGGGAGCAGACAGCTGAAGATGTTCATGCTGGAAACAAACAGAATGAGGTGAAATTAAATGAGTAGCCAGTGCCCAGCCCCACGGGGGGAGACAGGGACAGTTGGCAACGGGGCAGCGTGCAGCCCACGAGAAGAGTGAATTAGGGGAACTGAGAGAGACAGCATCCACGATGGGTCAGGAGGCGTCGCCTTTCCTAGGGCCCAGGATTCCGGGACACACATGGCACTGGAACAAAGCCCCTCCCAGCTCCGGGGCAACTGTAGGCTTGCCTGTGGGTGGACCCCCGGCATGCCATCTCCACTTACCAGTGAGGAGATAAAGGAAAACGTGGCAACCACTTCTCTGCGGGTGCCAGGCCCTGGCGGCTCCTACTCTACTAACTTTAACACGTAGTCACACTCTAAGCCACACATGACACTTCTACTACAGATTCTTCTTTGAAACTGCAATTGCCAGCAGGGATTTCTCTAAGAATGTGCTTTTTTACTGCCAGGACAGAGAGAAGTTTGAATCAAGAAAGCATCTGGCACTTGCCAGGGACAGGGAAAGGGAAAAGAGAAAAACAGGCAGGAGTCAACTCTCCACTTCTGTCCAACTAACCAGCTCTAGCTCTCTTCTTCTGCCTTCATCTTACTTCCTTTCATCTGGGGAGCAAATCAAAGATTTTTGCCCACTGCCTACATAACACAACTTCAACTTACAGAGGGATAAGAAACAACGAAGTAGGGCCATTCCAGGTACCAAATTAGGTTTAGAAAGGCCTAAGGACAAAGAATTTAAGACTCTAAGACTGCAAAGTTCGGTACTGTGCAGAATTCAAGAAAATGCTTTTTTTTTTTCAATGGGGGAATTTTTTAGGCACCCAAGATTCCAATAAATGGTGATAAAGTTCTTTATTAAATGGAAAGGGAGCATTTAGGAAAGAAATTGGGCTTGAATGTTTATGCACCTTTTTTCTCCCTCCTACATCACAATAACTAATAACAAAATCACCGAGGGGACAGAGAAGGGATGGGTGGTGCAAGCTTATGAATGAATGAGCAGGTAACACATGAAACTCCAGGATGGTTAAGTCAATCAATGGAGGCAGGAACTGCCCGATACACCACCGAATCCCCAGAGACAAGCAAAGGGTCTGACCCACGGCAAAACGTCAACGTACAGTTTTGAGTAAAATAATTAAATACATAAGACAAAAGGAAAATTGTTCATAGTGAAGAAATTTTAAACAATCAGTCTTAGACTATATGTACGACTAATTCAACCACAGAAGAATCATAGCAGGTTTACGCTGAGTCTCCTGTTAAATGCCATATTCATGGTTTCTGCTATGATTTCAGGATTCTAATATCACTGCTGTAGGGTCAAGAGAAAATATAAAGAAAACAGGTCAAATACCAATGAGAAAAAGTCACCGATTACGATGAATGCAGAGTGTAGGGCCTGTAAATGATTCCTGCTTGTCCCCAGTTAGTCTTTAACATTTAAGAAGCAGTTCATTGGAAACAGAAACATGGTTGCAAACAGGCACAGACTTTCAAACACTAGTAAAGTTCCCAGAATAGTCATTAAACTCAGGTTGGCCTATAAGATACTTCAACTCTGTGCTGGCTGAAAGCAGTACTTTCGATACTGATTGTAATTTCATTTCGGGTTTCTTCCAGGAAGAAGGGGAAGGGATAAGGGAGAAGATTGGCTCCATTTACCTTCAGCTCTACTTGGGGCTAATTGGCCTGAGGCAATATTTCAAAGCAGTTTAAATGAGCCTTTGGCATCCCTTCCCCTCCATTACCTTCAAAGCTCCTAAACCCTAATTTTCATGTCCTCCAGGGCTCCAAGCAGTCCCGCAGACGGAGAGAAGGCTCCGCAGCTGCTTAGCCATCCCGATCAAAATTCTCCTTGGGATAATTGAGTTTGGATGAGTGTTAGGAAGGCAAAAATACAATTACATTAACCTGGAAGTATGCTTTTTAACTTAATTTTTAATATACATTTGCAACTTTGAAAAATGCCAATATACGTACACAGAAAGGAATATGATGAGGCCTTCACACAGCAGACTGCTGCCACTCGTGCCTCTGGCTCCTCCCTACGTTCCTTTTAAGGGGCATCAGGCAGCACACCGAGTCCTTCCATGGGCGCCACTGTAGCCCAGAAGTCAGGGTTTAAGGGATGATCATGGTTCCTGAATCATTATACAACATTCCTTTTTGTTTTCTGGTATGTTGGAGTAGACAGAGGGAAACACCTGAAATCTCTGCACCATAACCCAGGGCACTAGACTGGCTGGAGGGAAGCACCTCAGGCTGAACCGTGCGCCAGCAGCCATGGTTCGTGAATACGACTGTACACTTACGCGGCTTTCAGGGTGCGGCTGCGTGACTGTGAGCACCTCGTGTCTGGTGCTCCTTTTATCCAGGGTATGGACAGATGAGTGAAAAAAAATGAGGATAAAATTAAATAAATAACAGGAGTGCGGTATAAAGGGTAAAAAATTGGGTAGACTGAAATATCGGTGGTCAACGAGAGGGAGAGATAAAGGGTACGGGGTGTATAAGCTTTTCCTTTTTTCTTTTTACTTCTTTTTCTGGAGTGAGGCAAATGTTCCAAAAACTAATCATGGTGATGAATACACATCTATGTGACGATACTGTGAGCCCCTGATTGTATAATATGGTTGGACTGTATGTGTGTGAAGATTTTTCAATAAAAATATTTTTTTAAAAAAAAGAACACCATTCCTGCTCAAACTCTTCCAAAAAAGAGAGGAAAAACGAGCACTACCTAACTCATTTTATAAAGTTAACATCACTCTAATACCAAAACCTGATAGAGATACTACAACAAAGAAAACTACAGGCCAATCTCCCTAATGAAAACAGATGAAAAATTCTCAACAAAATATCTACAAATCAAATCCAGCAGCACATTAAAGAAATTATATACCACAGTCAAGCAGGGTTTATTCCAGGCATGCAATGGTAGCTTAACACAAGAAAACCAATCAACGTAATACAACATGTTAACAAGTCTGAAGGGAAAAAAATCATATAATTATCTTGACTGACCCTGAAGAGGTATTCAACAGAATTCAGCATCCTTTTCAGATAAAAACACTTCAAAAGGTAGGAATCAAAGGAAACACCCTCAATATGATAAAGGTATCTAAGAAAAAAACATCATCAGCATCACACTCAATGGAGAGATACTGAAAGCCTTTACCATGAGTTGAGAAACGCAACAAGGATGCCCAGTGTCACCCTATTATTCAACATTGTGCTAGAAATGCTAGCTAGGGTAATCAGGCAAGAAAAAGAAAGAAATGGCATCCAAATTGGAAAGGATGTTGTCAAATTTTCATTATTTGCAGATGACAAGATCCAATACTTGGATAATCCTGAGAAATCTACGACAATGCTACATGAGCTAATAAACAAATGCAGCAAAGTGGCAGGATATGAGATTAATGCACAAAAATCAGTGAAGTTTCTATATATAAGTAATAATCTAACTGAGGAGACAATTAAGAAAAAAATTCCATTCATGACAGAACATAAAAGAAACAAGTATCCAGGAATAAACTTCACAAAAAAGATAAAGAATCTATACACAGAAAACTACAAAATCTTGCTAAAAGAAACCAAAGAAGACTTAAATACACTGAGACATTCTGTGTTCATGGATAGGAAGGTTAAATGTCATTAAGATGTCAATTCTACCCAAACTGATTCACAGATTCAATGCAATACCAATCAAAATTCCAACAACCTACTTTGAAGATCTGGAAAAGCAAGTCATCAAATTGATTTGGAAGGGCAAGAGACCTGGAATAGCCAAACACCTCCTAAAAAGGAAGAACAAAGTGGGAGGACTTACACTTCCTGATTTTAAAGCTCATTATAAAGGTACAGTGATCAAAACAGCATGGGACTGGTACAAAGATAGAAGGATTGACCAATGGAATCAAACTGAGAGTTCAGAAATATATCATCAGATCTATGGTCGGCTGATCTTTGATAAGGCCCCCAAATTCACTGAACTGGACAAAATAGTCTTTTCAACAAATGAGCCTGGGAGAACCGGATATTCTTAGCCAAAGGAATGAAAGAGGACCCCTACCTTACACCACACAGAAAAATTATTTCAAAGTGGATCAAAGAACTAAATATAAGAGCCAGTACCATACAAATCCTAGAAGAAAATGTAGGGACATATCTTCAAGACCAAGTAATAGAAGTAGAAGGTAGCTTCTTAGACCTTACACCCAAAGCACAAGCAACAAAAGATAAAATAGATAAATGGAAACTCCTCAAGATCAAAAGCTTTTGTTCCTCAAAGCACTTTATCAAAAAGGTGACAAGGTGGCCAATTCAATAGGAGAAAATATTTGGAAACCACATATCTGATCAGGGTTTGGTATGTAGTATATGATAAAGAAATCATACAACTGAACAACAAAAGAACAACCCAATTATAAAATGGGCTAAAGATATGAATAGGCATTTTTCTGAAGAGCAGATACAGATGGCTAAAAGGCACATGAAGAGATGCTCATTTTCACTACCTATAAGGGAAATGCAGATCAACACTACAATGAGATACCACCTCACACCTATAAGAATGGCTGCTATTAAACAAACAGGAAACTATAAATGCTGGAGAGGATATGGAGAAATTGGGACACTTATGCACTACTGGTGGGAATGTATAATGGTGCAGCCACTGTGGAAGACAGTTTGGTGATTCCTTAGGAAACTAAATATCAAGTTGCCCTATGACCCAGTAATACCACTACTCGGTATACACCCTGAGGAGCTGAAAGCAGTGACACAAACAGACATTTTCACACCGATGTTCATAGCAGCATTATTTACAATTGCCAAAAGATGGAAACAATCCAAGTGTCCATCAACAGGCAAATGGATAAACAAAATGTGGTATATACACATGATGGAATGTTATACAACAGTAAGAAGAAATGAGGTCCTGAAGCATCTGACAACATGGATGAAACTAGAGGACATAATGCTGAGTAAGATAAGCCAGCCACAAAAGGATAATATGAACCCTCTGGAAAATTTAAGGTCAGAATCTTAAAACGTAGAATACAAAGAGATAGAGAGAAGCTACAAAAGGAGGAACCATTATAACATGTATAGACAAGTTAATGAGATTGAACTTAAAAGTATGGGGATGGACAGAAGTAATGGCAGTTCATCATTGGGTTGGATTCATGAGTAACAGTGCCATACTGAAGGTGAATATGATTAGAAAGGGGGTTTTTAGAGCCATGTATCGCACTGATTAACACTACAAATATAAATAAGTCCTTGTATGAGCTTCTTCAAACGTATGACATTTATACAAAGCATTACTAATAAAGGGATATATGGGAAAAACTGCTCATTGCATGCTATGTTCTATATTTAACAGAATACATCACAATATTACAACTAAATAACTGGGGAATGGGGGAGTTAAGGGGAGTTTTCAATTTTATCTTTGATGTGAGTGTATCTATCTATTATTTTTCTCTTTAGAACAAATTGAGAGTGATGATGACTGTAGAACTAAGTGAGGATACTGTGAAACACTAATTGCTACTTTTTTATGGAATGTATGCCACGTGAATATATGTCTACAAAATCAGCAGATTCAAAATAAATGAAGAAGCAGGGGGGAAAATGCAGAAAAAACAAGAGAGAGTTATCTTGGAAAGGAAAAGTTACTTCTACCGGGGCATAGTATAAGACAGTAGTATTTAACATACCTGCTGATTATCTTAACAAAGGGGAAAAAAACACTGGAAAAATTTTTTAGAGCAGGAAGACCTCATAGAACAGATGACACTTGTAAGACCTTTAAATTAAAAAGTAGCAATTAAATAAATAGAGCTCTAAACTAGTTTTTTTTAGAAGACATAACTTAATTTTGTGAACTAACATATTCCTGGTATTATTTAGCGCTTGGGAATAACGTTGAGAAAAATCTGAATTTTCTTCTGGATATAAATCCCTTAATTACTGAAAAGCTGATTATACTTCAAACTTGGGCTCTTCTGACCTTTGAAAGTAATGCTGGACTGGACTGATAAATTTTAGATATATGGTAAAATAATCATTTGTGTGCTTTAAATATAATGTATATAAATGCACGTGTTCCAGACGACAAGCATAAATTTCTTCCTTCTTCCATTACTTTTAGTATCTCTGTCTCTTCTCCCCTTCATGAGTACTATTATTGGAAAGAAGTATGCATGTCCAAAGAGTTTTCTGAATTTGTTATCAAATTTATTTCAGAATTAATATTTTTATTTTTTTCATACTAAGATGATCAGATGTTCTAATTAATGCAAATTTTGTTTTTATCTGACTACAAACCCTGAATGAATATGGAAAGTTACAGAAAGTTTGAGAAAGTGAATTTTGTTTGTTGTAGTCACTTTTGACTACAAGTCCTGACTGAATATGGAAAGTTATAGAAGGTTAATAGAAGTGAATTCTGTCTATCTTAGTTAATGCCAACCAAAAATTTGATAAGCCTGTTTATATTTTTTTAAAAAGAGGTTCTGTATCAAACTATGTATTCATATAAAATTAAAGTTGACTTTGCTCTCTGTTAAAATAATATAAACTGTTACTCTGCTCATAATGTAAAGTTATAAAAAGTTTTTCTTAGCCATCCAAATATTCTGCCTAGAAAGACAAAAATTTTATATCAGAATAATATCCTTGCTAATGTTTCTGCTGACTTTATCATCCTTTATTTCAGAAGGCAAGTCTTCTCACTCATAAAGGAAAATTGCTACAAAGGATTTGTTCTTTCACCTTGTAAAATTGAGGTGCTAAATAGTTTAACATATTACATAGGAGGTGTTTCAGATGTATTATAGTAATTAAAAGGGATTTCCTATCCTTTTATTAGCTAAATTGCTATGGGTAAAATGTTATTGTATATTTAGAGATTGTATAAAAATTCCTTAAAACTTGACAATGTTCTCATTATATCTGTATGATGTTAGACAATGATATGATATGGTTAGTCATGGTTTTAATTATTCTTTCAAAAAAAAAAGGGCTACAGAGCATGGAATCAGCCAAATTTACTTGTCAGTCACAGTGCTTTGCCCTAATGCTTCTCTAGAAGTATATGTAGTCAGCTATAGGTCAGAGCTTCATCTACAATTAAGAAAAAGCTGTGAAAGAGAGGCAAGACAAATAAATAAATTACATTTAATTTGTTAATTAACATAAATCTGTTAAATGTATGAAGGTGAAACAGGACAATACCTCTGCTAGGGTTTGTCAGTATAAGACAATCTTTGAATGTTTTTATTTCTGAAAGTAACTTCATTTAAAAATGCTTATAAGAAAATAAGGGCTTAAACTGTAAGCTCTTACAGCAATCACATTTACTCTTGAGCTTTAACTGTTATATCTAAATTCTGAGATGCTTTGCTCTTTGTATAACCCGGTAATTCCCTGGAACTTTAAGTATATGTGTGACACCTGAGACTCAAAATCAGAGTTCTCTGGCTGGTAAAGAGACTGAGAAAGAGATCAGACTTCAATTAAAGAAGTGAATGAAACTGATCTGGTTAGGACTGAGGCGAATCAGAATACAGGGTAAAAGATAATATTGCTAGTGTTTTAAATCTTTAACTTCTGTGTGAGACCGAAAGAAGAGATGTATATGTTGTCCAAAATTTAAATTTTCTGTAGCATACTATCGAATTTAACCTGTCTACTCAGTTTATGTTAACATCCTAATTCAGCTTTATTTGACATGGAACCTAAAATAAGGAATAAAATCTTGATATTCTGTAAAAGTTAATGTTACCCTGATGCATTTCAAAGTATTCTGAGCAATAAATCAAAAAGTAGTTTGCAAAGTACCTTGAGGGACTGGAGAAAAACTAACTACTAAACTTCCCCACCTAGGAAATTCCTGATATTCTCTTAGGCAACAAGGGTTCCCTCCCAATTTAATAAGCCAAGCCCTCCATCTTGAAAGCTTACGAAATTTATCTCTGAAATGGCAATGCTGAGCCTACTTATAATTAATGACTAACAGTCATCCCCAGAGAACCACTTTTGTTCTTCAGATATGGTCTCTCTCTCTCTCTCTAAGCCAAACTTTGACCTCCCCACTATGTGGATGGTTTCCAGAGGGGTAAATCTCCAGGACAACGTGGGGCCTGACTCCCAGGGATGAGCCTGGCCCTGGCATCGTGGGACTGGTTGACCAAAAGGCAGAAAAGAAACAGAATTTCAATGGATAAAAGATTTCAAATTGAGTTGAGAAGTCACTCTGCAGGTTATGCTTATGGAAGTTTTAGCCAGATATTGCAAACGGCCACAAAATGGCAAGCTCCAACCAATAATATCCACAGAAACCCTAAAGGATACCCCGGGCTCTATAGAAGTTTTGCTTATTCAGCTTGATTGATACAATGCCAGATTGGCTCTGAAACCCAGAAGTACCAGTCGCTCCAAGAACAATAACTAGTTTCATTCCTCTACCCAGTAAGGTTGACGCCCCTTTTGCAGCATGAAATAGTTAGAAGAGCCATCACACAGATATCCAACAAGATTGAGAGATATGATCAAATGAGAGAGAGGAGTTGTAACTGAGAAGTTAGGACCTAAGGGATGCTGAATCATTATATAAATATTCCTTTTTGCTCTCTGGTATGCTGGAGTAGATAGACAGAAATGCCTGAAATAGCTGAACTGTAATCCAGCAGCCCCAGTCTCTGATAACGACTGCACAGCCTTTATCTTATGCCCCTGTGCTTGTAAAAACCTTGTGACTGACCCTCACTCATACCCATTTTATCCAGTTTTCAACTTTGGAGTCTTGTGATCACTGAAGACTGCCCCTAATGTTTATTAATGAAAGGCCAAGGTCACCTTGATGACCAAAACTGCATCTAACCAAAATGGGCCTGACATGTGCAGTAGCTTAGACTTCAACCTCTAAGTCACCTACACCTCATTATAATACTAAAAACCATGTTTGCCATTATATTAAGGCTCCCATTTTATTACATATGTTCTATGAGAAAGAATGCAGTCAATCTGCATATCTCAATAATTACATCACTTCCAATTACATCATCTGAGGCAATAGTGCTCATTCTGCTAAAACCTGCCCATCTTTTGATACTATAAAACGATCCGAGGTACTGCAGTTCAGGGAGACAGATTTTTGGACCCATCAGCCATCTGACTTCCTGCTTTGTGCCTGGCACTAAACATTCTCTTTGAAACCCCAGTGTCTCAGGAGCTGGCCATTGGGCACATCAGGCAAAGAACTCACCCTCTTTATCCAATAACACTATTTCAGACAACCTGAAAAAGTGAAATGAAAACTTTAGACAGTGTGAGGAGAGCATATCATTGGACAGAAGTTAAGTAACAAGGAAGTAGCCCAGCCTTGCCTAAGTGTTTTTAGGGCTCTTTTATGACTAAGAAAACAAAAGATTAAAAAGTAAAGCCAACATAGAGCAGTGTCTCTATGTTGACCCACCCTCTGTCCCTTGGCTCTTGCCAGCCCTGGTGTCCCCTCCTCATGGCTGGAAAGACCACCCTCACCAGCCTGGGAGGAGTCAGGCACAGCCATCTTCCATGAACAAATACAAAATAACACAGGTATTACACATTAGTTCCAAAGAAAGAGTTACAGGACAAATTCACTAAAATTGACCTTCTAAGAGGAAGTACGAGATGAATAATTTAAGCAGATATACACACGTGGGTCACAGATGAAAGGTGGGGAACTAACTGTGTTTACAGCCTATGAAAGAAACTGGGAAAGGTTAGGAAAGTTCACATCCTAAGGAGAAGTGGTCAGAAAGAAAAGTTAGACACAGTGCAGAACACAGCAGCCACCGGCACGCAACTGCAACGATCCCACAGGGAAAAAACAAACAATTTCCCTAATTTAAAATAATAAATAAATACAATAATCCTTGAGCGACTTCTCTGTCCATCAGACCCAGGCCAAACAGGTAATCGTCAAAAGTCGGGTCTCAGGTGCTGAATCCATATTTCAATAAATGCCGGAAAAGACAGGCAAAGGTGAATACTGGTGAACAAGTCCTTAAAATATCTCATAATACTCGACAATTCCCAATATAGATGCAGTTCATGAAAGTTTAAATATACAAAAATTAGTTCTGGAGTGCAATAAACTAAGCAGGTGGGCTTTCCCTGCTGAACTCTCTCCACCATGTCTCATAAAATCCTTTTACCCACCCACCATTCTTGGAGAAGAATGCCTTCTTCTGTGTCCTACCTCCTTCTGTGTCCCACCCCTTGTAGCTCCCTCCTCCATTTTTCACCCGTTATTTCTCTTTTCCTTTTTTTCATCACTGGTGGGGCCAGAGTCTACAAGGAGTATATGGTCCCACGTCCCATGCATTTCCTCACTGCCCCCCAAAATCACAACTAACTGCATTCCAAGTGGACAAGCCTCCGCTTGCCATCAAACTAAGACTCCTACCCTCCTCCCCACAGTCATGGTCCCCTGGAAGCCCCCCTATGTAGGAAGTGGGACCACCAGTGACCACTACACACTGTTCCTTGTTTCCAGAGCAGGACTCCTGGACCCCACTGGGCCAGTTTGAAGCTATTGTGTACCCCAGAAAAGCCATATCCTTTAATCCTCATTCAATATTTGCTGGGTAGGAACTTTTAGATTGTTTCCATGGAAATGTGACCCACCCAGCTGTGGGTGGTAACCTTTGATTAGGTGGTTTCCATGGAGATGTGTCTCTACCATTCAGGGTGAAGTTGCTTACTGGAGTCTTTTAAGAGGGAACCATTTTGGAAAAACTTCAGTGCCACCAGAGCCCACAGAGCCAGAGACCATTGGAGATAAGGAAAACGCCCCTGGGAGAGCCTTAAGCAATTTGCCTTCCCAGCTGACAGGTGTTCTGGACCCACTGGCCTTTTTTTGAATCAAGGTATCTTTACCTGGTTGCTTTAGATTGA
Organism: Myrmecophaga tridactyla; assembly: GCA_004026745.1. Taxonomy (NCBI): domain Eukaryota; kingdom Metazoa; phylum Chordata; class Mammalia; order Pilosa; family Myrmecophagidae; genus Myrmecophaga; species Myrmecophaga tridactyla. The sequence goes on from PVIY010006239.1 coordinate 76,244, forward strand.
CATTTTCATTGCCTTAGAACTGTAAACTTGCAACTTAATAAATTTCCCTTTCTAAAAGTCATTCCATTTCTGGTATATTGCATTCCAGCAGCTTTTACAAACTAAAACACCTACCAATCCCCAAACTCATTGCTCCTACATAATGGCAAGATGTCTTCATAGATGGCAAAAAATTTTCAAAATAAAATTGTGCAAAGATGGATGGTCCATCTCCACTACACAAACATTCTACTGGGGCAAACCACCGAAGACAGTAGGAGCATACAAAGGGTTAAGGAAAAATACTGTAATCCACTCATTGATCAACTCTTGCACTTTCATGGCTCTAATTAGTGTGGCCAGTACATTAATACACTATAATTTAACTATCCATCAGGAACCTTAATGATGACTTGAGAAGAAAAATCAAGATCTATTGAAAAGGAATTCAAGTCTGATAGCACTGGAAAACAGCATACACAGAGATATACTTTGAACAGAATGATCAAGTTCAGAACTTTGGAAATTGATTCTAATTTAAAATAAAACTGGCAAATCAAGTTACAATCACCTAATAATACAGTAAGAAGGTACATTTCACAAAGAAAAGATAAAAACACAAATAGAAAGATTCATTTCTTTAAAATGATGGCAGAAAAAACCCTTCCTGGGAATTTTAAGTGATCATCAGGACACTGTCTTAAAATCAGCTCAGTCTAAATCACGAATAGCATCAGTTTACTTAAACACGCAATCCTTTATCATTCTACTTGCTGGTTACTTGGAAAAAAGGAAAAGGTGAGGGAGGAACAGCGAGGAAGAGAAGTGGAAAGGAAGACAGCAAGGATGTCAGGAGGAAGCAGGCAGGACAGCAATAAAGGAGGAGGGAAAGACAGGGGGAGAGGAGGGATGGAGGGATGGAGAAAAGCAGAGGAGGAGAGGGGGAAACTACAAGGATCATAATTGCAATTCCAAGACACTTACCCTCTGGAGAACAGATTTTAAGAAACTAGGTAGACTGCAGAGCCAACATTATAGTAGTCTGGGGGGCAAAGACTAAAATGGCGGGAGTGGGGTGAGATGCTGTAACGCAGAAAGATGTGATGGCAGGCTGAACAGAATTTATGCTTGAAGGGCAAGCAAGAGGGAGAGAGACAATAAGGATGACTCCCAGGTGTCCGATATTAATCACTGGGTTAGCGCTGGCAGGGAGGAGCGGAGAAGAAAATACTAGCATGTACAGGAAGTGTATCTCAACTCGCTATGCCTGCGAAAGAGCCAAATGGAGAAACGGGGCGAGTGTGTGGTCGTGGGGCTAGAAGACAGGCCAGGCCTGAAGTTATAAATTTAGAGGAGGGGCTTGTAGATGGCAGAAGCAGCTACGGACCTGGATCCCACAATCACGGAGAGATTAGGGAAGAAGAAGAGCCCATCTTAAGCCACATGGAAGCACCAAGGACACCAAACTACAATCTCAAATTTGGGTAAGAGACAGCAACCGTCCAATGTGGACTCAGCAGGAGCAGCAGGAAGGTAGGAGAAAGAAACAGAGAAGATGAGATTACGAAAAATAAGGGAAGCAGTTTTCCAAAGAGACTTCTGCCAGCATAGTACTGCTATCCAAGCCGGGCAGAAAAGCCAGAACGTCCACACATCACTCAAGCCAACGATAAATTATGAAGAGAAAGACAGGATCTTGAGCCTCAGCTCTGCAAGTGAAAACAAAAGAGTTCACTAGTTCAGTGAGCCGCTAGGAAAATTAATATATATGGACTTCTGCAGAACATGTGCAGATAATGTAAATATAATTTCTGGCACATGTTAGATGCTCAAAAAATGAGTTCTCTTCCATTATACATGGAATGGCTGATAATAAAAATGCATTAAATGAGTATACATCTATTCACTGAAAATAAAAATGCATTCAATGAGTATACATCAATTTACTATACGCATTTTTTTCTTTCTAACATTTCACCAAATTTAGAAACAAATAAATGACAACAGGTGTATAATATTTGCATACCTAGATTTTCAAAAGATGCTTTGGAATTATGGGTTTTGCCTTAGGAATGCATACTGGTATTTATATTATCATTATACTTATTGGCCCATGTAGAATATTCCCTATTAAAAATAAGACTGTTAATTCTGATTTGAGAGTCCCCCAAATATTGACACTTGAGTGTGTAATGCACGGCTCACAAACCTGGATTCTCTGCCTCTCCTCCACTGTGCTTCTAAAACTTAGGAGCAATTAACTCTGATTCAGTTCCAGAAAGCTTTGTAAATAGGCTTAACATGTTCCTTCTTGCCTAAGTGGAGATGGAGGAAGTTTTCTTCTATATGAACCCTAGACTGCCCTCTCATCAAAAAGATGCAATAACTAAGGGGTCAGACCAAAAACAGAAAAACCTACAGTATTCTCTAAGCCACGGAGAAAACTCACCTATGACAGCAGCCTGCAACTTCTCAACAACACTGAGATGTCTGGCTGGATAAGCAACTTCCGGATAAACAAGAGAAAGGGTAAAACCTCTTTCAGAAAACTCCCTCAATTAGCAATCACCTTCATTTACCAGCAGCACTGCACCATGCCAGCTGCAGGGGAAATTAATTAAATTTAACAGAAGCCACAGGGGAAGTAATTAAATTTAATAGAAGTCATGGATTCTAAATGAAGATAAACTGTATTTGTAATCAGACCTACTGTGTCACTTATTCCCAGGTTTGTAAAAGCTTGAGCCAACTACAAACCACCTTTCCCAGGAACAAACTCACTCCCTCATCCTGGCTTCAAAATTTTAAAATGATTGCTGCAGTATGTAATGGAGAGCAGTCCTATTTAAAAAAAAAAAAAAAAAAAAAATTTTCCAAAATAAAATATCTGCAACACAGTAAAACTGCGTATAAACGAGCAGATCTGAATAGCACAGAAGCCACAGAACAGACAAGATGTAATGAAAGGTTGGCATGTTTGCTTTGGAAAGGAAAACCAGCAGCCCATTCATCTAAATGCAGTTATGTTTCAATTTAACTAAATTACAAGGTCTGGAATTAGCAATGCTCCAAACGCCCTGGGCTACGCTCCCACCAGACACTTCATCTTTAATACCTGCTCCAGCTTGCAAATAAAACTAAGAAAAGCAGTAGGAGAAAATGCTCAGAACAGCTTTTTAACAAAGGCTTTCTCTACAAGAACTGCAACCTTACCTTTTTCACCCCTCAGCACACCTAAAGCTTAAATGCAACAAAGCTGTGTAATACTTGATCGCTTTTTTAGCATGCTCTACTTCACAGCCATGGAAATATTTCTCTCTGGTGCTACAATAAAGGGTACGCTTCTTAAGGACACAGGGCATTTCAGTTTCAAGCCTATTATCTCTAGAAGACTCGGAACAATGCTGTGCACAGAGCAAGGGTTTCAGAAATAAGTTCTTACGCACGGTAACGGGAACTATTTGGGCATCACCAGCCTCTGTGAAGCCACCAAGGCTCCTGGGCTGGTCTGGCAAGCTCGGCCTCTTGACCGGTGGTGCAGGACTAGACAAGAATGCAAGCACTTCTGCCCGACCCATGAAATAGTTCAGAAATCCTATTCGGGGGTTATTTTGAGGATTAAGATGTTCTGTGGTTTATTAATATGTTGTGTTTAAGGGAAATGTCATAGCGAACATATAACAAGCATTTTATATGCCAGAAACCAGGTCAAGCTCTTTGCCTAGATCGTCTCATTAAGTGCTCACAAAACCCTAAGAATTAGCTCTGACTTTTATCTCTAAGTTACGGTTGGAGAAAGGATGCCTCAGGGAAGTGCCAGAACTGCTGTCAGTGGGGGACCAGGACTTGAATTCTGTTTACCCTCAGCCAGGAGTGCTTAAAGGCAGGGGAAAAGTTTGGTCACTTTCCAGCGTGCACTCAAGATCGCGCTCCTCAAAGATAAGAAATACCCACAGCACAGAAGCAAAGGCTCTTTCCATTTAGAAACCTCGACGCCAAGTGCAGATAAGGAAATATTCCAGGATTCAGTAAACATGCTTGTTCACACTGTGCCCAGCACCCATGGCAGCAGGCCCCGTTCGGTGGCCCTCTGCGGACCTCACGGCCAGGACACAGGCCTCTCTGGCTGCCTGAAATTCTCCCACTGCACTACGGCTCCAGGGACCACGTCATTACGCCAGGATCCCCAGAGCCTGCCACGTTAAGAGATCTGTCCTAAGTGTTCGCAGGCTGAGGAAAGAACTTTCCATCTTTTAGAATCTCGGTTCTAGGGCTCTAGAGCAGTAGCATCCAACAGATTCCTACTTAAACTATGCCTGAGTCCATAAAATTTCAGTCGGTCACAGGTTCTGCCATGACTCTTCTGGTCTATTCAAGAGAAGTGAACTCTTGCTCCTTCTATCCCACCCCCAGCATCATGTACATGTCTCCATCAGAATCTGCTAACGCCTTCTCCCCACCCACCTCCCCCACGGCCAGCCTCTGCTAAGCTGTGCGGGCCGCATCTTCACAGTTCCATCCTCGTCCTTCACCTTGCATCCTCAGACCCAGCAAGGAGTGTGGCACATAATAGGCACTCAACAATGAACGCCTAGAAATCATTTACACGTGTGGTTCTTTAGGATGCCAGCTCACTGCCATCAGGAATTAAAAATGTTCTCCTCTGTATGCCTGAGAAGGTGCAGGGCCAAGAAAGTGTGACGTCACTAACAATTTAAACTTTAATCGCTAACCGAGTACAGATAACGCTACACGGGCAAGATTCAAAGCGTGTCCCCTAGCAAAACACTGTCCTCTCCGTGGAGCAAAGATCACGTCTGTGGATATGTTTCTTCCCTACAGCAAGCCAGTTTTACAAAAATGTGTTCTAATATTTGAACTAAACTGACTTTTTAAACATACACACACACACAGGTCTCCGGAAAGGTAATTCAAATTTCTCTACTGAATATGGATGAAAAACAGACTCATTTAAAATACTTTGAAGATTTTATTCTTTTGTCTCTATCAGTTGATATTACTCAAACAGAGACTAATGCTTATCACTATGGATTATTTTATCAGAATTCACTATTTGGGTTACTTACAATGTTTGATATAAACCAGCGGAACAGTTTTATGTTTTATGTTCTTAATGTGCCTTTAGAATTTTAAAAAGAAAACTTTTTACTGTTAGTAGGACACTGCTTCTATTGGCTAAACTGTATATGAATTCAATAACTAAAGAGTCAAACACATTCAAACTCAAGTTATTTTTGTACATACTCTTACTGTGTGAAATGGAAGCGCAGTACCATTAAAAATCAAACCAAGAAATGATTAGCACTTGGAAAGTGAAAAAGTACATCACACCAAAGCATATCTGCTTCTAAAGACGCACACCATTTATAATGATGAGCAAGATCCCTATTAAGAAATTCACATTGAGGCATTATTGCATTTTGTTTATCTGAAAATCAAAAACAAATTATCCTCTTCTCTGTAATAGCAATTTAATTTTTTCATGCTGTTAATGAACCAATTAACATAACCATTTATTCTAATGCATGGAAGAAATTCTACTTTTAGAAATATATGCCAAGGGAATTTTTTTTTACATACAAGAACAACAGCCTTGCATGTACCTAGCCAGTCCCCTAAGCCAGCTGTACCCAAATGTGGCCACAGAGCCTGCCGACTGCCAGGATCTTTCTAGAAGTCAGTGGGGTCAAAACTATTTTCATAAGAATAAGAAGATACTTTTTACCTTTTCCACTGACGGTGCAAAAGCAATGGTCTATCTTACACAAATGCCCTCCTTACCCCTGTATTCTCATTGACCTTATTTTGCTCAAAACTTAAATTTTCTATAGTACATAATCTAACTCAACCTGTCGTGACAGATCATTTAAACAACCCAAACGGAGCCCAGAAAGGGAATGAGAGCTTGTAATTCTGTGTAGCTTAATTTAATGCCCAGATACAACCCAGAGTATGTTAAGCAGATAATTAAAAGTATTTGCAAAGTCTCTTGAGGGATGGGAGAAAAACTATGGAACTATTAAGCTTTACAACCAGAGAAACCTGATACTGTGTCAAGCATCAGGGATTCAAACTCAACAGGCCAAGCCCCTGATCTTGAGGCTTGCTCTTGGGGAAGCTTATTTACGTAGCAGCGAAGCTAAGCCTACCTATCTTAGCCTAAGAACTACTTCTGGAGGACCTCTTTTGTTGCTCAGATGTGGCCTCTCTCTAAGTCCAACTCTGCAAATAAAATCATAACCCTCCCCCTACATGGGACATGACACCCAGAGGTGAAAGTCTCCCTGAGGGCATGGCATGTGACTTTCAGGGATGAGCCTGGCCTTGCTACTATGGGATGGACAATGCCTGCCTGACCAAAAGGGGGAAAGGACTGTAACAAATAAGGTTTTAGTGCCTAAGAGAGTTCAAAGAGAGCCAAGAGGCTATTCTGGAGGCTACTCTTACGCAAACTTTCACTAGATACTGCTATTTACCATGGTTTGCCAAACCCCAACAAAAACCTTTCTTGCCAACTCTAAAGAAAACCGAGGGCTCTGACAGTCAACAAAAGTTTCACATACTATGATTACTTTCTAGAAGCCTCCAGCCTCCAGATGGGTCCCGAGGCCAGATAAGGCCTACCCATGTTATTGACAGCTGCTTCCAATATGAAAAAGTTAAAATGACCAAAACCAAAATACCCCTAAAGAGTGGGACAGAAAGATCAAAGGTGATGGTGGAGTTACATAGAGAAGCTAGGGTTTAATAAATGAATATAAATGCTGAATCATTAAATTAATATTTCTTTTAGTCTCCAGTATGTTAGAGCAGCTAGCAGTAAAAAACCTAAAATTGTGGAACTGTAACCCATGTCAAACTCAGAAATATGTTCTACAGCTAACTGTGGTGCTGTGCTTTGAAATTTATTGCTTTTTTGTATATATGTTATTTTTCAAAAAAATTTTTTAAAAAGTCAATTGTGATGATAAAAAATATTTAATTCTTCCAGTGTCCGATATTCTGAAGTAGCTAGAAGGAAAAATCTGAGAGGATCGTATGGTAGCCCACGACAAACTCTGGAACCTGTCCTGTTAACTACTTGTTGAAGAGTGCTTTGAAAACTACTGTTTTTTTCTTTCTTTGCTATGTATATATGTTATATTACATAATAAAAAAAGTTAAAAAAAAAAGATCTGCAAAAAGTGTAAAGCAATGCCATTCTCTTCACTAAGCTATCCTGTTGTTTTGGAATTTCTTTTTTTCAAGTTTCATGCCAGCATGCAAAGGGTATTTTAGTTTTTGTTTTTTAAATATCTGTTTTAATTTCTTACATGATAAATGTATGTCGAAATAATTTACATAAATGAAAGTTCTTTTTGATCCTCAATCATTTGAAGACATATATGGGCCCTGAGGTAAAAAATGTTTGACAACCACTCGCTGGCCTATAAATGAAACTAAAGGCTTGTCGTCTGCTTTAGAGCATGACACTCAGTAGGGTGTTTACATATCAAGATCTCTTAATAAAATGAAGACGTGATTCCCATATGCACACTTGAGGAGAGTCCACGACACGCTAAGCGCGACGCTAGAACCCCATCACGCCAGACGACAATGCCCGGTTCTTGCTCTCGCGCTGCCGGCAGCCCAGCACGGACGCCTTTGGACGCACCCCAGGGCCGCGGGTGCCGGCGTGCGAGGCTCGCCCGAAACTCACACTGCGGCGCCCCGTGTGGTCACAACCTCGCCACCGCGCACGCCAACACGCACTTCTGCTCCCCGCGTTTCCTGCGCTTCCTCTGCAGGCCGGCATTTCTTTAGATCGTCCCTGTGTTTTCCACTCTCACAAAATAAACACAGCCGTTGCTCGAGTCCCCCTTCCTTCCTGAGGCACACAAGCTGCAGATCCCGTCATTTGTTTCCTCCGAATCATTTCTTCACCACCCAAGGCATTTAGGAGCTCACTGTATTCTCCTCATTTGCGCTTCTAAATGTTAAAAACCTTAGCGAGGTGAAAAACGTGCATCTCTAAAATCTAAGCGATAATCATTAGAGAAAATAACCCAAGCTTACTTTTCTCAAGTTCAAATTCTACGTCTCTAATGGGACAGACCAGACTAGAATAAGATGCAGCAAGACCTTGCACTGAGCGCTCATTTCCAAGGAATATGCAATACCCACTTACACAATCACAGCAAAATTCTGAGCTGATCGTGTCTCGTCAACACCTTATCTCCCCACACCAGGGAGTAAATGGAAAGTGAAACGCAACAGACGACAGAGGCCACGCTGTGACATGGGCAGAGTTGCTCGAGCCATTCATCTCTCACACCAGAGGTCCCTGCTTTGGTTGGAACCAACCTGCAACTGGCTGCAGGAGAAGTCACTGCGCTACTCCCCGGACCTGCCTCCATCCCTCCCTGCCCAGTGAGCACAACGGGGCTGAGAATAAACACTGCGCACGCCGAGAAGCCTCCGTCCGAAGGCCACTGTGTGACCTTGGGCACTTAATTTCTTTAAGCCTAGTTCCTCAGACAAGAAAAAAAACAGAACTACTGGCAGCGACCCTGCAGACATAATCAGTCAAGGATATCATGAATGAAGCAAACAGCAGCATGGCCATCATACTGTAAGGACTTGACAAATGCGAATTAGGATGGTTTGACCATAATTCCAACCATTTTATACGACTCTATATATACCCTTTTTTTCTACAGCAGAATCTGAAGATGAAATACACAGACTCGTTCCATGTTCTTTGCATCGGGTGGAAGCAGGATAACACCCGAGGACCGGGATCAGACGTGAAATACCTGCTCTGCGAGGAGTCAAGCATCGGGTCCACGCCGAGGGTCCGGAGCTGCTGACCACGCGCAGCCCCAGCCCGGCCCACCCAACACTGGCCCCTTGACTTTAGACAAGCTGGTCAACGTAAGCTCCCACTCCCTCTTCTGCAGACAAGGTTTTAGATTGTCTAGCTCGTGCGGTATAAATGGGCTAAGAGTGGTGAAGGGCTAAACCCAAAGCTCAGCACAGACTAAGCTGAGGACTTCAAGGCTGTGCTAGGACTTCAAGGCTGCCCTGGGACGGTTCTTCTGCAGACGGCTCACTTTAGTTTGTAGCCTGACAGAAATGAGCAGGCACCCCCCAAAACACACCCAGAGAAATGGCTTTGAATGAAATCCATTTCTTATTAATTATGATAAATCCTGGCAAAAGAATATATCATGTTCTAAAGACAGAACAGCTATCTTGTAAAGGTGCCTTTATAATAAGTAATAAAACTCTGGGATTTGGGCTGCCTTCAAACTCCAGACTGGAGGTTCTCACCCTGGCCGGACATAAGAATCACTTAGATTTCTAAAAACAGGATACTCGATACTCGCTCTGAAATTTTATATAAAGGAAGAGAACTCCCCCACATTATTACCATGGTTGTTCGTCAAGGTAATCAACAGCCCTAGTTGACAAAAGGAAGGTCTTCCACATAAAAGTAATCTACACAATATATGGAGAAGGAATGGCATGAGGAATTCTCCGCGCTCAGCAATGGCTTAGAAAACCACTGGGTCTGAGGGTGACAAGAACTCTAAATAAAGCAATCGGGCTCTACCATCGTAGCCCTCGGGCAATTGGGGAAAGGGGGCGGGGGGGGAGGAGAAGGGGCTTGGGGGACAGAGAGAAGTGGGAGAGGAGAGAGAGTGAGGAGGAGAAAGAGGGGGAAGTTAGGAAGGGAGAAGAGAGAGGTAAGAGGGGAGATAAGGCAGAGACAGGGAAAAGAAGGGAATGAGGGAGAGGAGGAGAGGAGAAGAGGAGGGAGAAAGGACAGCGTGATTGAAACAGAGCCAAGAGAGCAGGGAGCCCCGAGGCTGTCTGCCTGCGGGCACGGGGTGCTCCTGAGATGCACCCCAACCTTGTCCTTTAGCTTCTGGGCACCCTCCTTTCCTTAGAACTAATTTGCCTTTTCACTTAACAGAGCCAAAGTCAGCCGTATGATTTACAGATCTCAAAGTTCTGACTAAGGAAGCAGAATTAAGAGACGAGGAAACGACTTTATTCCTAATTTAAAACACTGCGGTGGTCGATGGCGAGGGCTATTTCAGATTGATTGCCGATAGATAGATATTCCAAATGACAAAACCTGTAGCAGACCTAGTGCAATCAATAACTTCATCCTGTTCTGAACGCACTCGATTCATTGAGTAAAAACCTGAATCGTAGCAAGAAATTAATGAAATTTAATATGACCATCAAAAAATCCAAAAGCAGAAAACCTGGTTAAGATAAATACACTGTCTACCGACATATGTCAGGCATACACATCAGGACGGACAGATGGAAGGAAGAGGGCGGGGTTGGGGGGAGGGGCACCCAGAAGGAAGACAGGGGGGATGCTACTAAATGACCCTGCACGATCATTCAAACGGGGTACAGAATTGTCCACCGGTTATAAAGCACCTGACGAGAGAACAGTTCTAGTGCAGTCTCTGGCTAACCATTCACGCTGCCTGGATAAGTCGTTTTACTGTTCTCCTTTCACATCAAATTCACTAGTCTGGAAAATAAGGGTTCTAGGGAGGATTAAATGTGGCATTGCACAACATTAAAATACTGTGGAAAATATTAAAATAATTTAAAAATCAGGGCGGGCCACGGTGGCTCGAGACCCAGGTTCAAGTCCCAATGCATGTCCATGCAAGAAACAAAAAAATTACTAGCATGAACAAGATCGAAGACAGAGGGCTTATCTGCAAACAAACTATTCTAAAGAAGCAATTGAGAAGCTTAGTTTTATCAGTTCCTAATTGATAGGCTAATTATATATATATATAACTATATATATATATCAGAAAAATAACGAAACTTGATTTCTGTAAAATTATTCTAATTCAGACTTTCAGTTAATTCAGACAGGTGTTGCCCACACTTCATCTAAATTAGCAAGGTTTTAATGCAATGCTATTAAGCTGCATAGTAAAAGAATTAAATGAACCTGAAATGGGTATATTTTCTCACTTGAAATCTCATTAAAAATTCTTATAAAGTACTCATTTTCTTCTTACCTCATGCCAATGCTCTGCTTCTGTGACCTCGGAAACAGTGATCCTGCAACTAGGAAACTACCATTTCCTTCGCACTAAAACTGTTCTCAGGGTTTGGAAACAGGCTCACTGCCCAGAACCCATAAGACAAAACAGCACCTTTCTAAAAAATTATCTATCACTGTAGGTCCAGCAAGTGGCCTGACTACAGACCCAAGTCCAAATCCCAGCTTCTCGGCTCACCTGCTATGTGACTGGGGCCACTCACCATCCATTTCTCTACCCTCCCGCCCTCTCGGTTTGGGGGAGGGGCACGCACTGGACCCCTAGGGCTGTGAGTGGTGTAAACGGGCTGGTGTGCATGCAGCCCTCAGCACACGCCAGCTGCAGAGGGAACACTCACCTACACTGACAGCCTTCCCTCCGGGTCCCAGGGGACATCCTCGGGGAGCTGAGAACACAAGCACAGACGGAAGCACTCTTCACTCGGCTGTCCGGAGCAGTAAGTAAAGGAAGCGTGACGACCCGCAAGTCATTTTAGGGGAGGGAAGAGCCCAGGAGCTGGCGGGGTTTGTCCAGTTGGGTGCACAGTACCAGGACACTCTCCTCCTGGGGATGCCTGTGGCGGAAACGTCCAGAGATAACGTCCACAGCAACCAGAATCGGATGGAACAATTCCTCTCAACACCGAATTCACCAAGTTCCAGGGCTGGTCCTCCCCAGAGCTGTGAAGCCGCAATGTGGTCACGGCATGCACTCGGCCGAGAGGGACAGAATCAGGAATTATCACCAATTACACATTACATATCATAAAGTCGGTCTTTTTTTTAGTTTCTAGCTTATTATGAATGCCTCCTAAAAACAGACAAATCAAAATCTCAAACCTGCAAAACTCAAATCCAGCCATCAAATGGCGTGACACCAACAGCATTCTGAGGTGCCACGAGGCCCGGACAGTCACGGGGATCACTGCCTTCCAGACACCTGGGCACACAGCAGATGCCACCCTGCCTTCGAGCTCCAGGCAGGCAGAAAGAAGTCCGCGGGGGCTTGAGTGCGAGGCAAGCAACCGTGCAGCACGGTACTTACAAAGGGCTCAGAGCAGAGAAGTATCAGGAGTATCTTTAGGTTCGATAAAGAAGCGTTAATCACAATGAAATCTTACTGTTTCCCTGGAAAGTGAGCAATAAAGAATGAGTCAAGTCATACCTAGAGTGAGTAATGGAATACACAGAGCTCTTCACCCAGCACAAGACACCATTCGCGGCAAGGAAGGCCGTCCAAGCCCCTGAAGCTAAGCTGTCCATACACTATGGAAAATCACATATTCCTTTTCCCCTGTAATTAGGATTTCCCAAACCACAGATGAAAAAAAATCATTTACAGCTGTGATACACTGACAGTTTATATCTACTACTTAACTAAAGGACAACAGGCCTGGATTTACTATTTTCTACAACTAACCAAGGCCTGAATTTTCATTCTTCCAGAGAGAACATTAAATCAGGTTCAAAGTCTTATTGGCAGCTGTCACCAAGAGAGCAAATGTCCTTCATTATGCTTTCGTTCACAGAGAAAAGCAAGAGTATTAACATGCTTTATGTACAGTTTTATTTTTACTGATTAAAAGCAA